>JBBPBX010031925.1:10620-34207 GCA_038048925.1 Garcialebias charrua | reverse complement strand
AACAGTAAGTCAAATGAGTAATAAAAAAAGAGCTAATTTTAAAACAACAACACATTACAGATACTGGCTGTTACAGAGGGCGTAAACAGATCTTTGAAGGGCGTGGACTTCAGAACTTGTATCAGAAACCGGTCGTTCAAAACGAAAGTTAAAAATGGCAGAATTAAAAAGGGTATAATTAATTATCTAAGAATTATTTTGTGTATTAAAATGAATTAATATTGTCAAGATAGCACACAGACATAGCCTGGCCCTCGCCTTCCTGCACAGCTCCGCTCAATTCTCATTTCCCTTCACTGCACAGTCTGGGATTCCTCCCATAGACAACGATTTCTCCGGCCGATTTTTGACCGGACCAATCAGAGAGCAGAAGGCGGAGTTTTGAACGACGTCGACTGACGTCGTCATTCAAAATGGCTGCCGCCACGAAGGAATTTTCAATAAAACAAGGTAAAAAACTATTATTTCTCTGCTGAGAAAAAATATATTTCATAGCTGACGTTATATCAGAAGTGTTCCTGAGCAATCAGAGAGCAGAAGGCGGAGTTTTGAACGATGTCGACTGACGTCGTCATTCAAAATGGCTGCCGCCACGAACGAATTTTCATCAAAACAAGGTAAAAAACTATTATTTCTCTGCGGAGAAAAAATATATTTCATAGCTGACGTTATATCAGAAGTGTTCCTGAGCTTAACAGTTCCTAAATCAATTCACGAAATGGTCAAATCTGCTGGATATTAAATAGTTTCGGTTTGATATTTTCCAAACAGCCTCGGGTGCGCTACGAAAATAAATGATAAAAAATCGAATTTTATCTCAAATGTTTCATCTAGGCCAACAGTCAGTAAATTAAAGACATATAATTACACACTGGTGGCAGAAAAAATATCCACCGAGTGGTTTCTGAGCAATTTATCTGATAGCCTGGACCTCGCCAGGCTAAACTAACAAAACTCTGCCTCCTGTTCTCTGATTGGTCCATTCAAAAATCTCCAGGAGAAATCGTTGTCTATGGCAGAGATGCCAGACTAGTCCAAAGCGAAGTGAAGGACAAGGGTCTGGTTTAAACCAGGCTAACACAGACATAACATAAAATTTTTAAAGACCTATATGTGGTCCCCTTTAAGTACTTTTTACTTTTACTCCACTACATTTTACATGAAGTATCTTTCTTCAATTAAACTGCTCCAAGACTGAGGCCATACTGATTGGCACCCCTCACCAGGTACAAACATCTCCTATAACAACAATTTTCTTTTCTGGACAAGACATCCCCCTCTCCACCTCTGTTACTAATCTTGGAATAAAAATGGACTCTCATCTTACATTTGAAAATCACATTAAGCATCTGTTTAAAACTTGCTTCTTCCATCTTCGAAACGTCTCCAGACTTCGCCCATCTCTGACTTTTCCTGATGCTGAGAAGCTCGTCCATGCTTTTGTCTCCTCCAGGCTCGACTACTGCAACTCCCTGTTTATTGGAATCCCTGGTAAATACCTTCAGAAACTTCAATATATTCAAAACAGTGCAGCAAGGATCTTGTTGAGAGTTCGTAAATTTGAACATATTACACCCATTCTCCATAACCTTCATTGGCTTCCTGTCGCCTACAGAATTCAGTACAAAACTGCTCTCATTACACATCAATGCTTACATGGAGCTTCACCTGATTATCTGAAGGATATTCTTATTCCATACTCATCCACCCGGTCGCTGCGGTCACAGAACTGTAATTTCCTTCACATTCCGAGAACCAAATTAAGGACCATGGGAGACCGGGCTTTCAGTGTGGCTGCCCCCCACCTGTGGAACTCTCTTCCTGACTGTCTGAGAGCTCCACAGTCTGTGGTTGACTTTAAGAGCGGCTTGAAGACCTTTCTTTTCAACCGAGCATACTCTACCTCCTCATGATTCTACTTTTGATCTTAGTTGATACTGTTATTGATTTTAATTGTTTTATTACTTGTTTTATTGACATTTAATTCTGTTGCACCTTGTAGCACTTTGAGATTTTCATTAATGAAAAGTGCGTTATAATTTGAATTTATTATTATAAGTATCTGTACTTTCTACTACACTACATTTCTATACAGTAATGTGTTGAGTTACAAGTTACATTCACGTTGCAGCTTTTTGATTTGTCGTTAGTTTGAAAGTAACTGATGTTGAGAGAGTTGGTCCATTGAATCACTGCAAAGTGGACAGGTAACATTAGACCTGCCTTCTAGAAGAGCTGGACCAGTGATGTATATTCTTGTGTATAATATGTCAGTGAGCTGGGAGCACCCACACCACCACTAACACACACAACATGGATTCTACTACAGAGATTCAGCCAGAAGATACACACCACCCACATGACCTTATTGAAAGACTATTGAAATATTATTGAAAGACTATTGAAATATGTCAGCAGGTAGCGTCACTCAGCAGAATCCGAGCGTGCATTTATCCAGATAAGCCGTCATCACAGAGGAATAAAATGACCAAGAGTCAGCGTTCTGGTTTGTTCACCACAAGGGGGAATAACTGTTTATTGAGTTGTCACGTCACCTTTTATACATCCTCATGTGTTCTTAATTACTTGACAGGAAGTGCGTGTCCTTTCAAAATAAAACGTGTTTGACAAATGAAAGCATAAACAATCCACTCAACACCCCTACTTGCGTTCATTTCGTCAAAAACAAACAATATCAAACAAAACATTATTTACATTATTTACATTCCGAAAATGTATTTTTCGAACTTCATTAACTTAGCTTTTGTTGCAGGTTTTGTAAATATAGACATTCTTGTGTTGTTGCTGATAAAGCTATATATTCTGCTTCACAGGTAGATAATGCAACAGTTGGTTGTTTCTTTGTTTTCCATGATATTAAAGTACCTTTTTCATTTAAACTGGTGCAGTAACCTGTAACACTTTTTCTGTCAGCTCTGTCTGTAGCCCAATCTGAGTCACTATGGGCGGTCACATGTAAATCATTTTCACATTTTCTGTAGTACAATGCCTTGTCCTTTGTTTGTTTCAAATATCTTAGTACATGTTTTACCATAGTCCAGTGTTCCATAGTTGGTTCATTTAGATGCTGTGATAATTTGCTTAAGATGAAACTTAAATCAGGTCGAGTACATGAAGTTAAATAAATAAGGCTACCAACTACCTCTCTGTACTCTTTTACATTCTCCAATTTCTCAGCATTTTCATTGCAGCTCAGTTTTTGTTCACAAGGAGTAGATCTTGGTTTGCAGTCTTGCATTTGAAATCTTTCAAGTATTTTATCTACATATTCTTCTTGTGACATTTTTACATGATTTTCTGTATGCTCAAAATGGATGCCGAGAAAATGTTTGAGTTTGCCCATATCTTTCATTTTGAATCTTGCTGTTAGGATTTCCTTCACAGTTTTCAGAATATGTTCATCACTGGCAGCAATAATAATATCATCAACCCAAATTATTATTATTACTTTGTTCTTTTCTGTTTCCCTGGTATAAACACAATGGTCTGCAGGGTTTTGTATGAAATCATTTTCAGTTAAATAGTCATGTAATGTCCTATTCCAATTTCTGCCTGACTGTTTTAGGCCATAGAGTGATTTTTCTAGTTTATAAACCAGTTTCTCATTCGATTTTCCTTTTATTTCATATCCTTCAGTTTGCTCTACATAGACTTCAAAATCTATTGGTGCATGCAGGTATGCAGTTTTTACGTCCATTTGATGTAATATAAGATTTTCATGGATGGCACATTGCATCAGAACTCTAATACTTGTCATGTTGGCTGTTGGAGAAAAAGTTTCTTCATAGTCTCTGGCCGTAATTTTGATTATATCCTTTGGCAACATATCGTGCTTTGTACTTTTCTTGACCATCACCATTATTTTTCTTTACATATACCCATCGACCCCCTACTGCTTTCTTATCTTCTGGCAAAGTAGTTAGGGTAAAAGTGTTATTTTCTTTTAGTGAGTTTATTTCTTCATCCATAGCATCTGTCCATTCTTTTGAGTTTGGTGACATCATAGCTTCATTGAACGTTTTAGGTATGTCATATATTAATATGTAACAGTAGTCTATGTTGGTTAAGCCAGCCACTAGGGAGCACAAGCCAGTGTATCTCTTGTGCCGGTCCCAAGCCCGGGTAAATGGTGAGGGTTGTGTCAGGAATGGCATCCGACGTAAAACACTTGCCAAAACCATAATGCGAGTTCATCAAAGTGAAACCATACCGGATCGGTCGAGGCCCGGGTTAACAACGTCCGCCACCGGTGCTGTTGACAAACAGGGTGCCGGCGGAAATTGTACTACTGTTAGTCGAAGACGCCGAGGAGGAAAACGTGTCAGGAGACAGAGGGAGAGGAGGAAAGTGAAGAATGTAGGACTGAGGGTTGCAACTCTAAATGTGGGGACAATGACAGGCAAAGGTAGAGAGCTGGCTGACATGATGCAGAGAAGAAAGGTAGATGTTTTATGTGTCCAAGAGACCAAGTGGAAGGGCAGCAAGGCTCGCAGTATTGGAGCAGGGTTTAAACTGTTTTACCATGGTGTGGATAGAAAGAGAAATGGAGTAGGGGTGGTCCTGAAGGAGGAGTTGGCAAAGAATGTAGTAGAGGTGAAGAGAGTGTCAGATAGGGTGATGTGTCTAAAGGTAGAAGTAGAAGGTCTGATGCTAAACATAGTAAGTGGTTATGCTCCACAGGTTGGATGTGATGAGGAGGAGAAAGATAAATTTTGGAAAGATTTGGATGAAGTGATAGAGAGTATTCCCAGGGAGGAAAGAGTGGTGATTGGAGCAGACCTGAATGGACATGTTGGTGAAGGAAACAGAGGGGATGAGGAAGTGATGGGTAGGTTTGGTGTCAAGGAAAGAAACCAGGAAGGACAGATGGTGGTGGATTTTGCCAAGAGAATGGAAATGGCTATAGTCAATACCTATTTCCAAAAGAGGGAGGAACATAGAGTGACCTATAAGAGTGGAGGAAGGAGTACGCAGATCGACTACATTCTGTGTAGAAGAGGAAACCTGAAGGAGATTGGAGACTGTAAGGTTGTGGCAGGGGAGAGTGTGGCCAGACAGCATCGGATGGTTGTGTGTAGAATGACTGTTGTTGCGAAGAAGAGAAAAAGAGTAAAATCAGAGAAGAAGACCAAATGGTGGAAGCTAAAGAAGGAAGAATGTTGTGAGAAATTCAGAGACGAGCTGTTAAAGGCTCTGGGTGGTAAGAAAGAGCTTCCAAGTGACTGGGCTACTACAGCAACAGTAATTAGAGAGACAGGTAGGAAGGTACTTGGTGTGTCATCTGGACAGAGAATGGATGATAAGGAAACCTGGTGGTGGAATAGTGAAGTGCAGGACGCCATTCAAAGAAAGAGATTAGCCAAGAAGAAATATGACAGTGAGAGGACTGAAGAGAGGAGACAGGAATATAAGGAGATGGGACATAGAGCAAAGAGGGAAGTAGCTAAGGCAAAGCAGAGGGCGTACAATGAGTTATATGGGAGACTGGACACTAAAGAGGGCGAGAAGGACTTGTACCGATTGGCAAGACAGAGGGATCAGGCTGGAAAGGATGTGCAGCAGGTTAGGCTTATTAAAGATGGGAATGGGAATGTTCTAACAAGTGAGGAGTGTGTGATGGGAAGATGGAAGGATTACTTTGAGGAGCTAATGAATGAAGAGAATGAAAGAGAAAGAAGAGTGGAGGTAATAGAAACGGTGGACCAGGAAGTGGGAAAGATTAGTGAGGGTGAAGTCCGGAAAGCTCTGAAAAGAATGAAGAAGGGGAAGGCAGTAGGACCTGATGACATACCAGTGGAGGTTTGGAAATGTCTCGGAGAGATGGCAGTGAGGTTTTTGACTCAAATATTTAATGGAATATTTGAGGGTGAGAAAATGCCTGAGGAATGGAGAAGAAGTGTGCTGGTTCCCATTTTTAAGAACAAGGGTGATGTACAGAGTTGTAGCAACTACAGGGGAATTAAGTTGATGAGCCACACAATGAAGATCTGGGAGAGAGTTGTGGAAGCAAGACTTAGACAAGATGTAACTATCTGTGAGCAGCAGTATGGTTTCATGCCAAGAAAGAGCACCACAGATGCCATCTTTGCTTTGAGGATGTTGATAGAGAAGTACAGAGAGGGTCAGAAAGAACTCCATTGTGTGTTTGTGGATTTAGAAAAAGCATATGACAGGGTACCAAGAGAAGAGGTGTGGTATTGCATGAGGAAATCTGGAGTGGCAGAAAAGTATGTTAGACTGGTACAGGACATGTATGAGGACAGCAGGACAGTGGTGAGATGTGCTGTGGGTGTGACAGATACCTTCAAGGTGGAGGTGGGATTGCATCAAGGATCGGCTCTGAGCCCCTTCTTGTTTGCTCTGGTGATGGACCGACTAACAGATGAGGTCAGGCAGGAATCCCCATGGACTATGATGTTTGCAGATGACATTGTGATCTGTGGTGAGAACAGGGAACAAGTGGAAGAGAACTTGGAGAGGTGGAGGTATGCTCTTGAAAGAAGAGGAATGAAAGTCAGTCGTAGTAAGACAGAGTACATGTGTGTGAATGAGAGGGAGGCCAGTGGAACAGTGAGGCTACAAGGAGCAGAGGTCACAAAGGTGCAGGACTTCAAGTACTTGGGGTCCACTGTACAGGAAAATGGGGAATGTGGTAAAGAGGTGAAAAAGAGAGTCCAGGCAGGATGGAGTGGATGGAGAAAAGTTTCAGGAGTGATTTGTGACAAAAAGGTGTCAGCAAAGGTCAAAGGAAAAGTTTACAAGACAGTGGTGAGACCAGCTATGTTGTATGGTCTGGAGACAGTGGCATTGACAAAAAGACAGGAGAAAGAACTGGAAGTGGCAGAAATGAAGATGCTGAGGTTCTCCTTAGGAGTGACAAGGATGGATAAGATCAGGAATGAGATCATCAGAGGTACAGCACATGTTAAACAACTGGGAGATAAAGTTAGGGAGGCCAGACTGAGATGGTTTGGACATGTCCAGAGGAGGGACAGTGGGTATATTGGTAGAAGGATGTTAGAAATGCAGCTGCCAGGAAAAAGACAAAGAGGGAGACCAAAGAGGAGATATATGGATGCAGTTAGAGAGGACATGGAGGTAGTTGGAGTGAGGACAGAGGATGCAGAGGACAGAGTGAGGTGGAGGAGGATGACTCGCTGTGGCGACCCCTGAAAAGGGAAAAGCCGAAAGAAGAAGAAGAAGAAGAAGTCTATGTTGGTTAATACGTGGTTTTCTTCTTTTGCACTTGTTACACATTCACTAAGGTATTCTGGTCTTTTTCTTATTCGGATACCGTCTGTCTTCTGATTCGTCACTAGGTGGTGCCAGATCGTTTACTTCTGGTTGATCTGAGCTTGCTTCCTGTGATCCTGAATCTAACTGCTCTTTTATCATTGCATTTTCTCTCAGTTGGATGTCATCATTATCATCGTCATCATAAGACTCATTCTGTGTTTGACCTTCATCATTTTTAATCAAGAATTTAACCAATCGGCATTTTTGCACCTTTGTGTTTTCTGGAAAATAAATCCAATATGCAGGACTGTTATTATCATACCCTATAAAAATACCTTTTGTGCATTTTGCATCAAGTTTCCCTTGTTTCTGTTTGTATGCATAACATTGTGTTCCAAATTTTTGCATTCTAGATAAGTTTGGTTTCTTTCCTGTTAGTAAAAAGTAAGGTGTTTGACCTGTCCGGTTGTTGAAACATCTATTTCTTATAATAGCTGCGGTTCGGATTGCATATGTCCACAGTCTTTTTGGTAATTGACTCTCAATTAGCATGCATCTTCCCATATCAAACAGGGTTCTCCAGCTACGTTCAGCTGTGCCATTTTGGTGTGGGGAATATGGGGCTGATGTTTCATGTTTTATCCCATTTTTACTTAACAGTTCTTTGTAAACTTTTGATATGAATTCTGTACCATTATCAGAACTCATACATTTTATTTTACCGTATGGTGCTGTATCAGCCAAGAAAATTTCTGTTGCATGAACAGTATCGCTCTTGTTTTTAAGAAAATAAACAAACATTGCACCGGAAAAATCATCCGTGAATATTAAAGCGTATCTATGCCCATCACGTGATTCTGGATCTATGGGTCCAGCTAAATCTGTATGTACAAGTTCAAGAGGTTCATTAGCTTTCTTATCAGGGTTTCTATTTCTGGTTTGAAAAAATTTACCTTGTATACACACTTCACAATTTTGATTTCCTGTTTTACCTTTGATTTTCATCCCATCAACTACATCTTGTAATTTTAAAATGTCGCTATGATTGCAGTGTCCCAATATCTCGTGCCATGTTTGTAAATCAAAAGTTTTATTGCACTCATCATACTCACATTCAGTTTTGAGGTAGTACAGTCTGTCATGCTCGTAGATGTTGAACTTCGTACCGTCTCTGTGTTGAAGAATATTTCTTCCTTCCTTGAAGATGATGGTGGCTCCATTCGTTGTTGCTGCCCTCACAGAAAAGATGTTCTGTGGAAACGTAGGGATGTACAATGCTCCTTTCAGTAATATTCTGTGTTGTCGTCCCCTGCTGTCCATCAAAAGTACTTCTGCGTCTCCTCTGCCTTCAGCCACTCCGTTGCACCTGGTACCATCAGCCAACTCAATACAATGTGTTGTCGACTGGAAATGTTCATCAAACTTTTTAAATGCTGTCTTTTCTTTCAAGATGTGTGAAGTCGCTCCTGTGTCCACCATAAGACCTGTAGTTTTGAGGTTCTGTTGATGATTGGGTCTCACGTCGTCATCTCTCGTCCTGAATGCATAAGTGTTGTCACTCTCCTCCACTGCTGTGCATGCGTCGTCACTCCGTCGCTTCCTTCTGCAGTTTGAATCGCTGTGTGTGCTGCTCCTGCAGTGACTGCACCACTGTCTGTAGCGGCAGACATTGGCTTTGTGTCCAGTGAAGCCACACTTGAAACATGTTATTTCTTTCTTGTAGTCTCCAGCAGCTGTTGATAATAGTGTGCTTTGTGGTGTTCTCACCTTCATGACGTCATCTGCTTCTGTCATGCGCATTCTTTCAGTGTCTTTTAGGCCTTGAAGTTTGAAATGTCCCAGAACTTTCGTCTCCCGCAGTTCATAATTGTTTTCATCTCCGTCGAAGGTTAGCCGCGCCCATCGGCTACTTGAATCGACGACGCGTTTGTTCATGGTGCTAGTTTAGCATTTCAGTAGTTGCTCACCAAAAACGCTCGTCCTTACGACTCCAATCTCCCAAGATTCATCCGCGCTCGTTGTCGTTGTCCAGAGCTTTTCCGGGTTTATTCTCAGCTCTTCCTGGAGTCTTTCTGGGCTTTATCTGGGCTCTAGCTGGGCCCATAACCTGTCAGCAGGTAGCGTCACTCAGCAGAATCCGAGCGTGCATTTATCCAGATAAGCCGTCATCACAGAGGAATAAAATGACCAAGAGTCAGCGTTCTGGTTTGTTCACCACAAGGGGGAATAACTATTTATTGAGTTGTCACGTCACCTTTTATACATCCTCATGTGTTCTTAATTATTTGACAGGAAGTGCGTGTCCTTTCAAAATAAAACGTGTTTGACAAATGAAAGCATAAACAATCCACTCAACAAAATATTATTGAAATATTATTGAAATATTATTGAAAGACTATTGAAATATTATTGAAATATTATTGAAAGACTATTGAAATATTATTGAAAGACTATTGAAATATTATTGAAAGACTATTGAAATATTATTGAAAGACTATTGAAATATTGTTGAAATATTGTTGAAATATTATTGAAAGATTATTGAAAGACTGTTCAGTACAGCAGGACAGATTCTCTCTCCCTAAAGAGCCAGACTGGACTCAAAAAACTTTGAAAACCAACTTCTTCTGAACTTGAACAAGAAATTCTTGCTGCAATATTAAAATGTGTCAGTTCATGGATGTTAGGAGAAAAGAGATGTCTCCAAATGTCTCGACACTCAGGTCCAAGTTTTGAAAATGTTGTCAGGAAGTTAAAATATTGTTCACTAGTGATCCATTACAAGGTTTAGACATTATTTTAACTAAGAGTTGATGACAAACTGGAGTTGAAATGATCAGATGTTCCTTTGTTAGGTGTAATGCTCCTTTTTTCAAACAGACAACTTTTACTTAAATGTGTTTACTGCAGTTAAAATGACACATTGGTTTTACTTTGTGTTAAATAAAAACTTTTAAAGATATAATCATTCCTTATTATTCTTATTTTGCTTAATAACATTTAACTCTGGATGTCCTCCCTGAAATTCTTTTTTTTTATAGATATATTTATTAGATTTTTTTCACAAAGAAAAAGACAAAAGAAAAGACACACATACAAACAAAACAACAACAAAACAAAACGAAAAGCTCAGCATTGCAGTAAAATATAATAAGGGAAATGCATACTTCAATTACAAGAAAGTCCAGCTCTAAACATCTTTGAATGCTTCAGCTAAGATGGTAGACACGTGTCCCTCAGAGTAATCCAAGAAGGGCTTCCATATACGTCTGAAAATGTCAGTCTTGGAATGAGCAAGGCATGTTAGAAAGTCAAGCGGAATATATTCCAAAATGAGTTTTTTCCATCCAGAAATGGCAGGGGGCTTATCAGAAATCCATTGTAACAAAATATTTTTGCGAGCACAGTAAGTTAGAACATTATACAACTTACTTTTGTTGGAATTTTTAACATGTTTATTTGGTAGACCAAGGAGAAGAGAGACTGGGTCGAGATCGATATCGGTTTTGATAATTTTCTTTATCTCAATCAAAATAGATTTCCAGTATATCTGGATCCTGGGACATGACCAAAGACAGTGTGTAAGGCTGCCTTCATGTATTTTACATTTAGGACACAATGACGAGGATCCTGGTTTAAACTTAGACACTCGATTTGGAGCCAAATGAGCTCTATGTAATAATTTAAGTTGTAATGCCCAAGAACGATTACAAATGGAAATTTTCCCGGCAGAATTCCAAATATTACTCCATGTTTCATCAGTGATCTCGACGTTCAGTTCCTCTCCCCAGGCCTGAGCCAAAGTGGATAAGTGACTCTTATCACATTTCAGTGTTTTATAGCACATACTAAGTGACACTTCACGAGTTCCAAAAAACAAATTTTCAATGCTCGAAACTTCAATGTCCCTGAATAATGTTGTTTCTTTTTTAACAAAATCTCTTAACTGAAAAAAACGAAAGAGGTTATTTTTCGCTATTCCAAACACTTCCATAACTTGATTAAAAGACATAAACACCCCTTCCTTGAAAAGGCAACCAAGAGAGGAAATACCCTTAGCTCCCCATTCTCCAAAGCCTGCATCTAACATACCAGGAAGAAAATCAGGATTCTGAATAAAGGGTATAAGTGGTGATGTTTTCCCAGTTCTTCCCTCGATATGTTGAACCGCCCTCCAAGCCCTAACTGTATTCACAGTAATTGGATTATTACAACATTTATGTACTGTTTTCATAGTTTTGACAAAAATTAGACTTTTAAGAGGACAGTCACATAATGAGGTTTCTATGTCAAGCCACACTGTGGATGGATTCTCAGATATCCATTTCTGGACATATAATATAAGAGAGCTCAACTGATATTTTTTAATATCCGGAAAAGCTAAGCCTCCCTTGTCTCTTGGTAACTGCAGTGTTGACATTTTTATAAATGCTCTTCTTTTGGCCCATATAAAGGAAGTAAACCAACTTTTTAGTTTTTGAATCCACTTCTGAGTAAATAAAACGGGTATCATCCTAATTGGGTATAATAAGCGAGGGAGAACGTTCATCTTAAGGAGCGAAATTCTGCCCATCCAAGATAGAGGAAGATAGTTCCAGCGTTCAAGGTCTAGTTTAATTTGTGCAAATAGTGGGATAAAGTTGGTTTTAAACATCTGATCAAAAGAAGGTGTTATAAATATACCAAGATATTTAAATCCTGCAGGAGACCACTTAAAGGGGGAATTAGGTATATGAAGCTGTTTACCCAGAGGCATGGCCTCGGACTTAGAAAAATTTATTTTATATCCCGAAAATAAACCAAACTGATTAATAATTGTAATGACTCTTCCAACCGAGGTGGAAGGTCTGGAGATAAATAACAGAACGTCGTCAGCATATAAAGATATTTTATGGGTTCCCTTATCAGTATTGATACCGAGTATGGTAGGGTCGCTACGAATTGCTTCAGCTAATGGTTCAATTGCAAGAGTAAATAAAAGAGGCGAAAGAGGACAGCCTTGCCTGTTCCCCCTTGCCACTTCAAAGTTTCTGGACCTAAGCCCATTTGTAATAACTGCAGCTAGGGGACAGCTATAGAGGACTTTAATCCAATTAATAAAATTGGAACCCAATCCAAATTGATGCAGAGTATGAAAAAGATATGGCCATTCCACACGATCAAACGCCTTCTCTGCATCTAATGAGATCACAAGACCATCCATCGCCCGCTGCTGGCACATCTGAATAACATTTAAAACACCATCCATCCATCCATCCATCCATCCATCTTCTTCCGCTTATCCGGGGTCGGGTCGCGGGGGTAGCAGCCTAAGTAGGGAGGCCCAGACTTCCCTCTCCCCAGCCACTTGGAGCAGCTCCTCCGGGGGAATCCCAAGGCGTTCCCAGGCCAGCCGAGAAACATAGTCCCTCCAGCGCGTCCTGGGTCTTCCTCTGGGTCTCCTCCCGGTGGGACATGCCCGGAACACCTCACCAGGGAGGCGTCCAGGAGGCATCCTAACCAGATGCCCGAGCCACCTCAACTGGCTCCTCTCGATGTGGAGAAGCAGCGGCTCTACTCCGAGTCCCTCCCGGATGACTGAGCTTCTCACCCTATCTCTAAGGGAGAGTCCAGCCACCCTGCGGAGAAAACTCATTTCAGCCGCTTGTATCCGAGATCTTGTTCTTTCGGTCATAACCCAAAGCTCATGACCATAGATGAGGGTGGGAACGTAGATCGATCGGTAAATTGAGAGCTTTGCCTTTTGACTCAGCTCTCTCTTCACCACGACAGACCGGTACAGCGCCCGCTTCACTGCGGACGCTGCACCTATCCGCCTATCGATCTCACGCTCCAGTTTTCCCTCATTCGTGAACAAGATCCCGAGATACTTAAACTCCTCCACTTGGGGCAGGACCTCCTCCCCGACCCGGAGAGGGCATGCTACCCTTTTCCGGCTCAAGACCATGGCCTCGGATTTGGAGGAACTGATCCTCATCACATTTAAAACACGTCTGAGATTATTACAGGAATTACGACCTTTAATAAAACCTGTTTGGTCTATCCCTACCAATAAGGGTAACATGTTTTCCAGACGCATTGCTAAAATTTTGGAAAGTATTTTTAAATCTACATTGAGTAATGAGATGGGTCTATAGGAGTCACAATTTTCTGGAGGTTTAGACTTTTTTAGAATTAAAGATATATTAGCTTCCCGAAGTGAAGGGGGGAGGGTACCGATACCTAAAGAATCATTCAACATAGATAAATAAGGCTTTGATAGCAAATCAGTAAATGTTTTAAAAAATTCTGAGGTAAGCCCATCCGGACCTGGCGCCTTCCCCCCCTGAAGTGATCTGATGGCTCTTTCCACCTCTGCTTCCGAAATTTCTGCATTTAGGTCTCTCTTTTTGCTTTCTGTCAAGTTAGGTAGCTTAATTTTTAAAAAAAACGTTTCCATTAAAGATTGAAAATTCTCAAATTTTTCAGATTGGTATAGATTTTTATAAAATTCATAGAAAGCTGCATTTATTTTCTCTGGATCTGTTAAACAAGAACCCCTCCGATCAGAAATTGAAGCAATTGCCTGGGTGGACCTCCGTTTTTTTGTGAGATAGGAAAGGTATTTACCTGGCTTGTCCCCATATTCAAACAGTCTTTGTTTAGCAAATTTGATTTTGTCTGTAGCATTCTGCGTCAGTAATGTATTCAGCGAGCACCGGATGGCATTGAGCTCCCCCAATTTAGACTTTAAAGGTTTTTTTACATATTCTTCCTCCGCAAGTTGAAGTTTCCTTTCTAGTATTTTTTGTTGTTCTGCATTTCTTCGTTTTTTGCTGCACATATATGATATTATTATTCCTCTACTAAATGCCTTAGCTGTGTCCCAGAGCAAAGAGGGGCTGCTAGCAGAGGGGGAATTAATGGCAATGAAATGTTTGAATTCTGTTCTAAAGTATTCTGTAAATTTTTCATCCTTTAAAATTAAGGGATTTAATCTCCAGTTATAGGATTGGACTTTAACGTTTTTAACAATATAATTTAAGTATACTGCAGCATGGTCGGAGATAACAATGTGTCCTATTTTACATGAAGCAACTTGACTCAGAATAATTTTAGGGAGAAAAAAATAATCAATACGTGTGTGGCATTTGTGGGGGTTAGAATAAAAAGTAAATTCTTTTCCAGCAGGTTGAAGTTTTCTCCATACATCCACAAACCCCGCCTCTTCAAAAAGATCAAAAATCTGTTTTGATTTCCCTGTAGTGGGAAGATGGCTAATGGGGAGCCTGTCAATCAATGGATTTTTAAGACAGTTGAAATCACCTGCTGCAATAACATTTTCAACAGAAAAACCTACAAGTTTTGCCATTATTTCTGTTAAAAAATTAATAGGATGTCCTGGTGGAAAATAAACATTCAATATGGCAAATTCATCCCCATTTATCAATGCCCTAAGAAGTACATATCTTCCATTTGTGTCTCTAATACATTCTATGACTTTAAAGGGCACAGATTTTTTTATAAGAATTGCAACTCCTCTACTTTTACTAGTAAATGAGGAAAAAAAAACATGTTCAAAACCACATTGTTGCAATTTTAAATGTTCACAATCATTTAAATGTGTCTCCTGCAGTAGGGCAATGTCTACATTTTCCTTCTTAAGAGCTAAGAGGACCTTTTTTCTTTTAATTGGTGAATGGCTTCCCTTAATGTTCCATGTGCATATTTTTAACATTTATAGTCTAAAGTTATACTGTAATACCATCCAAAAAAGAAAAAAAGAAAAGTTACATATGGGTACTGAAATATGCTGAGCTGAAGAAAAAAAACAACCAAAACCTACAGATAAAAACAACAAGAAAAACAAAAAATTGGCTTTCCAGGCACGCTTCCCCCCTAAAAAGAAAACAGGGGGCCATCTTACTTTAACCAAACAAGTGTACATCATCGCCCAGATGATAATACACACAGGTAAACAAACCCAAAAGAGAGAGTCCATCACCTCTCCATCGTTGTTGCGCACCATTTAAGTTCATATAATAAAAAAATATATATATATAGCTGAGCAGAGCTATATCAAAATAGATCATAGTCATATTTACTCACGGTCGTTGTGATTTATGAAGCGTTCAGATATCAGGCCCCTGATACCGTCCGGTCCAGAGCGTTTCACTTTAAGCTGATGGCTAGTCAGCCCAAACTGTCCATAAATTCCATGGCTTTATCTGGAGAAATAAAAATCTTTACTTCCCCATCGTGCACAATCCTCAGCCTGGCCGGGTACAGAAGGGAATATTGGATGTCTGCCTCCTTCATCCGTCGCTTCACCACATCGAATTCCTTCCGTCTGCGCACGGTGTCTGCCGAGAAATCCTGGAAGAACATAATCCTGGAGTTCTGGTACATCAGGGGCTGGTCTCCGCTCCCCGCACGCCGTGCGGCTTCAAGTACTTGCTGTTTGTCCCAATAGTTGTGAAACGTTATCAGCACAGGTCTTGGTCTCTGTGAAGGTCCAGGCTTTAAAGCCTGTGTGCGGTGCGCCCCCTCCAGCTTAATCCGACCGCTCTTGGTCTCGATATGTAGAAACTCAGGCAGCCATTTTTCAAAGAATTTTAAAACTCCAGGGCCAGCCTCTATGCCTTCTTTCAAACCAAGCACCCGAATGTTCTTTCTCCTGCCTCTGTTTTCCGTGTCCTCCAGTCGTTGTGCCATCATTAGAGTCTCTTTTTCCAGCTTTTTAATGCGAGTTGTAGCCTGGTCTAGGCCTTCCTCCTGAGCTACAATCCTCTCTTCCGTTTCTGTAGTGCGTCGGCCCAGCTCCTTTATCTCCGCGGCCTGGTTCTTAAGCAGTTCAGCCAGAATGTCCACTTTTTGGGAGATAACTGCCGAAATATTCCCGGTAATTTCTTCAATAACTTGTCGGAGAGCCGGGTCGAGTGTGACGGACCCGCTAGCAGCTGGTAGCTCCGCAGCTAGTTCCGTGTTAGCCACGCTACTTGCGTTAGCCTGTTGAGACTCTGCGTCGTCGGCCTTGTTGTTTCTCTTCATGGTTCTAGGCGGCATTGTGCTGGAATAAGTCAGCGAAGGCTTGTCGACGGTCGACGGTCGGAAAATCACATTCGAGTCTTGTTTGCTGCCCAACTACGAAGTATATGGTGCGCAGCCCAACGAAGCCGACTACTCGCTACGCCGCCATCTACGCCGCCACAGAATCACAAGTCCAAGTGTGAACTGTGTCACAGAGTAAACACAATAAAAACATGTTTTATCTGCAGTATTGTTCATTAAAATGGCTCAACACTATTAATGTATTACAGAAAATATACATACAGTAGCACAATTAATGATATTGTAGACCATTCAACAAGTACTTTTACTTGTAATACATTACACATTTTTAATGCATATTTTCAAAATAAACATTTAGTAAGTCTTTATTGATGGGCACCAGCACACTTGTTCTGTTTGTTTGGGGCTCTGACTCCACAGAGTCTACCTGATGTGATGGTGCTCACCTGAGGTGGAGCTGGAGAGGACGCTGGTGTTTTTGTTTGCTGCTTCTCCGTCTGGATGATGACATCTTAAAGTCCCCGGCTTTATTCACCTGTGGCTTCGGATGATGTTTTTTTTTTGTTGGTCAGGAGACTGCTGTTTTATATTTCTGCTACTGTGTGACGTCGTGTCTCCCTCCTCAGCTAGCATGATGCTAAGCTACTCTGCTGGGGAGCTGTTGAGCCACAACAATGTCCATGTGGATCTTCTGGACGTTTCCATCATCAAAAGGCTGGGTCTTTTTCTATGCCCTCGTTATGTCCTGGAGAAACCATATTTTTATTGGACTGGGTCCTCCAGTCATTTGGTCAGCTGGGTGTTCCGGCCCATGGCGCTCACGTCATCAGAGCACTGCGGCTCTTGGGATTTGTAGTCATGATATGACTACAGCAGTCCCTGCGTCTTCTCGGGCACAGGATGGAAAATGTGTAGTGGATTTTAACCTTCATATATATATATATATATATATATATATATATATATATATATATATATATATATATATATATATACCCCTCCCTGGGCTGCCACCTTACCGTGGTGGAGGGGTTTGAGTGTCCCAATGATCCTAGGAGCTATGCTGTCAGGGGCTTCATGCCCCTAGAAGGGTCACCCAAGGCAGACAGGTCCTAGGTGAGGGACCAGACAAAGTGCAGCCCAAAAACCCCTATGATGAGTACAATTAATGGACTAAGTTTTCCCTCGCCCGGACGCGGGTCACCGGGGCCCCACTCTGGAGCCAGGCCCGGAGGTGGGGCACGCTGGCGAGCGCCTGGTGGCCGGGCTTTTACCCATGGAGCCCGGCCGGGCACAGCCCGAAGAGGAGACGTGGGTCCCCCTTCCCATGGGCTCACCACCTGTGGGAGGGGCCAAAGGGGTCGGGTGCAATGTGAGATGGGTGGTGGCCGAGGGCGGGGACCCTGGCGGTCTGATCCTCGGCTACAGAAGCTGGCCATTGGGACATGGAATGTCACCTCTCTGGTGGGGAAGGAGCCTGAGCTAGTGTGTGAGGTTGAGAGGTTCCGACTAGAAATAGTCGGACTCACCTCAACGCATGGCTCTGGCTCTGGAACCAGTTTCCTTGAGAGGGGTTGGACACTCTTCCACTCTGGAGTTGCCCCTGGTGAGAGGCGCCGAGCAGGAGTGGGCATACTGGTTGCCCCCCATCTTGGTGCCTGTACGTTGGGGTTCACCCCGGTGAACGAGAGGGTAGCCTCCCTTCGCCTACGTGTGGGGGGACGGGCTCTGACTGTTGTTTGTGCCTATGCACCAAACGGCAGCTCAGACTACCCACCCTTTTTGGAGTCCTTGGAGGGGGTATTGGAGAGTGCGCCTCCTGGGGACTCCCTTGTTCTACTGGGGGACTTCAACGCTCACGTGGGCAATGACAGTGAGACCTGGAGGGGTGTGGTTGGGAGGAACGGCCCCCCTGATCTGAACCAGAGTGGTGTTCTGTTATTGGACTTCTGTGCTCGTCATGGATTGTCCATAACGAACACCATGTTTAAGCATAAGGGTGTCCATATGTGCTCTTGGCACCAGGACACCCTAGGTCGCAGTTCGATGATCGACTTTGTTGTCGTCTCATCTGATCTGCGGCCGCATGTCTTGGACACTCGGGTGAGGAGAGGGGCGGAGCTGTCAACTGACCACTACCTGGTGGTGAGTTGGCTCCGATGGTGGGGGAGGATGCCGGTCAGACCTGGCAGACCCAAACGTATTGTGAGGGTCTGCTGGGAACGTCTGGCAGAGTCTCCCGTAAGACGGAGCTTTAACTCCCACCTCCGGGAGAGCTTTGAACACGTTCCGAGGGAGGCGGGGGACATGGAGTCCGAGTGGGCCGTGTTCCGCGCCTCTATTGTCGAGGCAGCTTATCGGAGCTGTGGCCGCAAGGTTGTTGGTGCCTGTCGTGGTGGCAACCCTCGAACCCGGTGGTGGACACCGGCAGTGAGGGATGCTGTCAGGCTGAAGAAGGAGTCCTATTGGGCCTTTTTGGCTTGTGGGACCCCGGAAGCAGCTGATAGGTACCGGCAGTCCAAGCGGCATGCGGCTCGGGTGGTTGCTGAGGCAAAAACTCGGGCGTGGGAGGAGTTCGGAGAGGCCATGGAGAATGACTTCCGTACGGCTTCGAGGCGATTCTGGTCCACCATCCGGCGTCTCAGGGGGGGAAAGAGGTACGAGACCAACACCATTTATGGTGGAGGTGGCGTGCTGCTGACCTCAACTCGGGATGTTGTGAGTCGGTGGGCGGAATACTTCGAAGACCTCCTCAATCCTACTGGCACGTCTTCCACTGAGGAAGCAGAGCCTGGGGACTTTGGGTCGGGTTCTCCGATCTCTGGTGCTGAGGTCGCCGAGGTGGTTAAAAAGCTCCGCGGTGGCAAGGCTCCGGGGGTGGATGAGATTCGCCCGGAGTTCCTTAGGGCTCTGGATGTTGTAGGGTTGTGTTGGCTTACGCGACTCTGCAATATCGCGTGGACATCGGGGGCAGTTCCCTTGGATTGGCAGACTGGGGTGGTGGTTCCCCTATTTAAAAAGGGGGACCGTAGGGTGTGTTCCAACTACACTGCAAATTATATGGTGCTTGCCAAGATTTAAAATATTATTTTTAGACAAGCTAGATAATTTGTCTTGTTTTAAAAATAGTTTACTTGTTTTTAAGTCTTGATATTAGTCTTTAATCTTAAATCAAGTATAATTATATAATAATGTCTATATTAGTACAAAAATCCTAAAATGTAAAGAATAACTCTTAAATTAATCCAAATTAGGGCTCTCATCAGATGTCTCTAAAAATATAACTTGTTTTAAGATAGAATAGCAAAGTCAATTTGCTTGATTTAGGAAATTCACAAGAGATATGCTGAAAACACAATTTATTCAAAATTCAACTTCACAGAGAAAACATTTAACCATAATTTATGGTACAAATCTCCATTCAGACAACTGTCTCAACATGCCAGCATTATTGTGGCAACACAACTACTCTGACAATGGTTTAGAAAACAATTGAAAACCAATATTTGTCATCTGATGTCAAAAAACTGCACTGAGCCAATATGTTCATCCCTATTTTAAAGGTGATTTCTATGGGAAATTATATCACAACGACTATACGGTATTTTAATGTCACAAACAAACGGTCGCGGAAACTAATAGAGAAATGGGAAGTATAATCAATGAGCTCATGGACTAATTCTGTATTGGGCAATAGTGGGCACAGCTACTTCATACGCATCGTCTTGATTTAAATTCAAAGTTTCATATTGCTGGAACTCAAAAGCAATAAAAGAGGAATCAATCAATCAAATTTTTTATCAGTCCAAATAATGGGAAATTGCCATACACATATGCAATAATCATAGACTTATCAGTAATGTACTTATTGCCATTTAGAACATACCATTTCACAGAGATGACAGATTGCATGAATTCTATTTTTTTTTTAAACTTTGACGTTTTTTTACATATTCAATATTTTTAACAGCTGATACAGGACCAGATTCTTTTTCTTTTGCAAAAACAGGATGTTCAGTCCCTAATTCATTCTGACAACACCCAAGAAACTGATTGTGGTTTGCTTGTGATTTACTTTTTTTTTTAATTTAACTTCGAAGCCCACTGTTTAAAATATGAGTGCTTGGCCTCAAAGCGCATACACATACCTTATTAAAGGTCCAATGGATAAGATTTGACTGGGAAGATGCAACATATAATGTTGCTTATTATATTGGCTTCAGGGAAAAGTTGCTTAAATTGATACAGATGTTTTTTCTATCATACGTCTGAGTTGCAACACAGTAAAGAAATAATGGGAGCAAGAACTATCTGAACTATCTCCATTAATTTTCTAAAAAAGCAACATATTCATTGTCCACATCATACAAAAGAAAAGGTAGTATTTTTAAAAGAATTCAAATCTGTCCGCTTCAATTTGTTCGTGTTAGCTCAGCTGCTAAAGTGCCAAAGCTATGGGACGAGGTTTATCCCGTATTTCAAGAGGTGAGTAAGGAAAATTTTGAATGTCTGAATTAAACTTATCTATCTTATCTTTTTTTATTACACTTTTTTATTTCATTTTATGCTTATGTTTATTAAATGTTTTAGTGTTTCAATGGTTACTGTTGCACCGAGGGACTGAGAGAAATGCAATTTCAATCCTGTGTATGTCACATATTGCAGTTTTGACAATAAAGTTGACTTTGACTTGACTAACTCTAACTGTCCTGAGAGAATGAGGTGTTTTAATACAAATTTAACTTCCATCGATGCAACATCTTCTAAAATAACATGAATTATGTCCTGGGGAGTTTGTTTGATCAGGTCAAATCTTCTATTAATTTCATAAGTACTGTAGTTTAAAGGGATGCTTTCAATGAATCTGTGCTTTATTTTTTCATTCAACCTTTATTTAGGCATGTTAATCTCATTGAGCCTCAAGGACTCATTTACAAGAGAGACCAGTCTACAAACTAAAGAATTATGACAACAGCAACAGTAGATTTTCCTTGGACAATTAACAAAAGAGAGAAATACAGATATTTTTTAACAAGTTAAAATAAAGATATCAAAGTAGCAAAACAGACAGATTATAAGGCAGATGTATCTATTTCAAAACACAAACTTTTTCTCCTCCAAAAATAAAAAAAGATCATACACCTCCAGAGCGCCATCGTGAAATGTTTTTTGCGCCTTTCTCTCCGCGTCTCTGTGTAACTAGGCAACGGACGAGAGGCATCATGGGAAAGGTAAGCGATTAAAATAAAATATATATACAGTATACTTAATTACTGTGTATGATTTTATGTGCTTAACTTATATTATTTCGATTTAATTTTATGTGATAAGTGTTTTAAAAATTATTTCATTAGCATTTTTGATTTTTAAAATCATTTGCTGCGCAGTGCGCATGTGCATTCTCGCTTCCTGTCGCTTGGTGACGTCACACAGACGAGGGAAACGTGCTTCGTCGGGGGGAAACAAACTATTATTTATCTAAACGAAGCGGAAAAATAATTAAAGGTCAGTAACACAGTATTAATGTACGGAGCCCGTCTGGTGATTGACTAATTATAAGGTGTGAAAAACATTACAGCACAACGGGGATATTCAGATGAAGTCGCATTTTTATGGCTGCTAGGCTAGCTGGTAGCTAGTAGCATGCTAAAATTAGCGTTAGCTTACTTTTGCGATATTTTATCAGGTCCTGTGAGTGGAGGCTTCAGAAACGAGCCACTGGACCGTTGCCTTGGCATGGGCAAGTTTGATAATACTATCCTGTCAGTGTTGCAAGGTAAGTCTCATTTTTCAGTTACTTTAGCTCATTTGATTATCAGTTAGCATAGCTTGTGTCCCCTGAGCTGTTCGTTTATTGTAACATAGGACCGTTGCCTTGGCATGGGCAAGTTTGATAATACTATCCTGTCAGTGTTGCAAGGTAAGTCTCATTTTTCAGTTACTTTAGCTCATTTGATTATCAGTTAGCATAGCTTGTGTCCCCTGAGCTGTTCGTTTATTGTAACATAGGGTTCCTACACAATTTTTTTTCAACATCCCTGACTTGCAAAAAGGCACACATTTGAAAGTGAACGTTTTTGACCCCCTTTTGTAGCCAATATTTTATTTTAGAAACAATTTAGCTGTTAAACAAATCCTCATACATACACATAACCAACCAGAACTTTGGTTTCCTTGGTCTTTCAACACAATTTATAAGATGGTGTGTAGTTTGTGGGTAGTGTAGAACCTGATATATTTGACTATTTCAGGTGTTAACTACACAAAACTGACCTACTGAACACAACGAGGGAAAGCCAAGAAAACACTTTTTGGCTCAGAAGGCACAGACAACAGGACAGAAGACAACCTGTGGCAAAACAAGTGGTTCAAGTGACTACATACCATACTTCTTGAGAGCAATGATGACCCCAGTGAAGAAAACTCATATGCAGGTGTGTTTGTGATGCAATAAGTAAGGACTTTTGGACAAATTTAAAATTTACAAATGTTTTCTGATTACATTGTCAGATTTGCACAATATTGAATATCATTTTGTTTGTTTCTGTTATTAAATTTAGTTTTTCTTTTTTTTGTCTGACATAGCCTCCCCATCACAGCTGTCTCCCAGTGTCCCAACACAGTCAAAGAATAATACCGTAGCTTCATTCCAATCAGCCAAGTCCTCATTCTCTGCACCCAGGGGTGTTGGAGGTCCACAAACTGCGCCTCCAGATGATGTTGGTAAGGGCTCCATCACACTATTTCTTAGTCTACTAAATGTGGCTCTTCTTACAGATTCATTCCACTATTTGGCCATAAAAAATAACTGTATTCTAAGTGTTTGTTTCACAAATCATAACAGTGTTGTATTGATTTATGTTTGCATGTAAAAACAGCATACAATGTTTTTCTCATACACAGTGGATTTTACTATCGCCCTCCTCAATGCACTCCCATCCCTTTTTTCTTCACCAACTACACCGCCAAAGCGGCTTGGAAGTGCAAGTGAAGCTCTCCTTCATCACCTTAAGGTGAGAGTTGTTGGCAATTCCAACCATTGGCCAGAATTTGTACAGCACTTTTTCAAGTCTACATGGACCACAAAGCTTTTGACACTACAACAGGCATTCAATTACACCCATTCATACACACTCACACAACCAGCAGGCAAGACAGGTGGTGTCTTACCCAAGGACACATGGCTGAGACCGATGGAGTGTGGATCTAATCAACCACCCTACCTCCAATATTAAATCACTCATTATTCAAGATTTCTTAACTGTTTAAAAAAAAAAAC
>JBBPBX010031925.1:0-10578 GCA_038048925.1 Garcialebias charrua | reverse complement strand
TATATATATAATATATATATATATATATAATGTATATATATATATAATGTATATATATACAGCCTTCAAAAATATACTATTTTTTAAATTCACAGTTATTTACTGTATTTCATATTAATTTCTTCTGCTCAAAAAGTAAATCTGTTAGAGCATAGTTCAGTTGTTGCATACAAATGGGTTGAATGTATCTTAAACTGTTTATATGCCTAGCAACGCTTGAGTTTAAAATCTTGAACATTTTGTCCTTTTTGTTTTATTTTAGCCTGAAGATGCCATGCTGTACCTGGAGAAGAGGCCACTCTTCGCCCCAGTGCTGCTTTTTGATGGAACATCCACCATTGTTGCTGTGGGAAACACACCTGTGTGCACTCTCCCCTTGAAGGACTTTTGGGAAGGAATGTTGGACTTGATGGCATTTTACTACACCTTGCATTCTTCATACCCAAAATGTGTAGCAACGGTCCTCTCTGTCATCCAAACTGAGGTAATCAGTGATACAATCCATAATCAAGATGCCAGTGCATATAAGAAAGCAAAAGCTGAGTGGAAGTCATTTTTTGAAAAATAGATGTCGGATTTTATGAGGTCAGTTGCTTGGTTTTTGTTTATGACATTTCTTCCTATTTTGCCAACCAATCTTCTGTTTTTAGCTCCGCTTATACATCCTTACAAAGAACAGCCTTTTTTTTTTCTTAATGCACTTTATGTTGAGGTTCATTTGAGTAACTTCTGGATTATGTTATTATTGGCAGCATTGCGGGACTGTGAGTCTGAAGTTTAGTGGCAAAATGTTGTAGTTTTTTTCTCTCTCACAGTTTAGGCCTTTTAAATGGGCTATACAGTATGTAGTTTTTAAAGGATTGTGCCCGATATAAAAAAAAATTGTCATCCAGGATAAATATAACACTAGTGCATAGCAATAGCTGAGTAGAATTCACTCTGAAAATAGGGGAATACCAAGAATTTTACGAGCTCAGTTTGTTTTGGTTTTCTTGTTTTTTTCCTTAGTTTTTCCCCTTATTTTGCCTACATGTTTTTTCTGGTAAAGCTTTTTACTTTACATCCTCACAAAGGACAACTTTTTTAAATAATGCACTTTATGTTGACGCAGCTTGGGTTCGTCACGTTTGGATTATGACATTATTGTGGGACTATGTGTCTGTCACATGTTTAAGGGCAAAATGCTACATTATTTTTTATTTCTTTGTTTAGGCCTTTTAAAAGAGCCATAGCTTTTATATTGTTTGAGGAAAAAAGGAGGAATAAATGTTGACAGTTAATCACTCTTGTCCTGGTGGTGATTTTGGGAGAAGTCGAGACATTTTTTAAGAATAATGTCTGTGTTAAGGATGTTTGAGCTTAGATTTAAAATGATTTATGGTCCATTTGAGTGTTTTTCAATTCCAGTCCTCATGATCCACTATTCTACATGTTTTTGTTGTTCCCTGCTTTTCAATATATATTTTTTGCAGAAGCTTGTCAATCACTCATTTATTAAAATCTGGTGTGTCAAAGCAGGAAAACAAAGATGGGTCATGAGGACCTGAATTGAAAACCACTGTCCTATTTCAAGATAAACTAACAACTTTACTTAATCACATTTCACTAATATTGAGTAGATTTTTACTTGTATTACAAATATTTTTCTTGTTGTAATGTATTAATTTCTTACAAATAAGAATTAACAACAAAAACAAATCTTAAATTTAATATATTTTACTTAAATTTAATATATTTTACTTACTTATAAGTTAAATTTCAAGTAATTTAATCCAAAATCAAGTTTTTTAAAGCTTATTTTAAGCATTTTTAATCTTAAATTTAATATATTTTACTTACTTATAAGTTAAATTTCAAGTAATTTAATCCAAAATCAAGAATTTTAAAGCTTATTTTAAGCATTTTTAATCTTAAATTTAATATATTTTACTTACTTATAAGTTAAATTTCAAGTAATTTAATCCAAAATCAAGTTTTTTAAACTTATTTTAAGCATTTGTAATTCTTAAATAAGATCATTTATTTCTAGATTAAAATATCTTATTTCAAGATTTCTTGTTAAGTAAAATTTACTTGCTGCATGGACAGATAATTTCACTTGTTTTAAGTGGTTTTGAATCAAATATAGTATTTTTTTCTTATATGTAGACCAGCCAAATTTGCAGTATAGAGATAGAATTAGCAAGTAGCTGTTTTTGTGCAGGGTAAAGACCTGCAAATAATGTGGCAAGCAACAGTCATGTTCAAAAACAATTGAAGACAGAACAATTGAGGATTAAAGTACAAAAGAATAAATGAACAGATGATATGTAATTTAATCAGGATAAAATGTAATCAAGTAAAAATTAGCAAATAAAAGTCAAATGAACATCAATAAAACAATAAGGAAAACAAACATTAAAGAGACACGTCTCTTTAATTCAAAAAATGGTAGCCGTGGTATACATGAGCCTCTGGGTGCTGTCTAAAAGCACAAATTTGTACTATGCTTGCTACGAGATCTAAAAAGTCTAAGCGAGACAGGTTCGGCTCGGTTGTAAAGTTTATTACCCGTGATTGTACATCATAATCAATGGTGAAAACGTTGTCTAAGTGGTCCATGTCTATAGTTAAGGTAGTTCGGTCGGTGCGAGCAACAAGTGTGATTTTCATGGTTTACTCTAATGGGTACATTTCAAACTCAGTGATGCATTCTTCCAGGGTGCAGACGTCGGCATAAGTAGTCAGATCGGAATCGGGAAGAGGGGAAATGCGTGCATGTTCTGAAAGGGGAAACATTTGCATGTATGTGTCTGGGGAACTTGCTAACAACGCATAGGTTTCTGACAAGCGTTCTGGGGTCAAAGATTTTGTGATCAGACGAGTAACTAATGAACGCATGCATGGGATGCAACAACAGCCACAAGTAATCAAGATAGCAGCAAAAACGGCAAAAGACATAAGCAAAGATATAACTATCGCTTTCCATCTACCAAACGTGCTATTAAACCAGTCGTCAATGGGGTTATAAATACCTGAGTGACTCTGCATCTCGTTAGACAAAGTTCTAAGTCCTTCCAAAGCTCTAGACACCTTTCCATCTGGGGCAGTATTGTTGGGGATAAAACTACAACACAAGTCGCCAAACATGCTACACACTCCGCCTTTCTCCGCGAGCAACATGTCAAGCGCCATTCTGTTCTGTACAGCCATCAGGGAAGTGGGAGCCAATTGCTCAGCTAGTCCTTCAACAGCATCTCTGGTCAGATTGCTAAGACGCATGACATTATAATGAACGTAATTAATACGGTCAACATTTTTATTAGGTGTGACAGGAAAATATGCTGAGATCACGGGAAGATTTTCAAACCATGAAGCAATTTGATCAGCCAATTTATGCTCGTCTGGCACGCCTCTAGGGATTCCAATCGCATCGATGTAAGTTGGAGAGTTCACTGTTGGATCAAAGGTCAATCTTCTACGCCGTCTGTTATCTTTTGACAGCTTTGAACCTGTGACTCTGTCGTCTCTGCAGGAGGTGGTCAGCCACTTGAAGCCAACAGGTTCACCAAGTGATGCTGTTCCTCCTCGTTTACTCAAAGAGGTTTTCATCACTGTAGGTCCTTCAGTCCTGGCTCTTCTGAACAGCAGTCTGTCCTCTGGTGTGGTCCCTGGACATTTTAAACATGCAGATGTCCAGCCTCTCATTAAGAAACCCACTCTTGACCCCTCTGTTCTTGCTAACTACAGGCCCATCTCCAAACTGCCATTTCTTTCAAAAATGCTCGAGAAGGTTGTGTACAACCAACTATCAGCATATTTGGAAGAACAGAACATTCTCGAGGTTTTACAGTCTGGTTTTAAAGCTCTGCACAGTACAGAATCTGCTCTTTTAAAGGTTTTTAACGACATATTTTTAGCAACGGACTCTGGTGACAGTGTTGTCCTCCTGCTTTTAGATTTATCATCTGCTTTTGACACCGTGGACCATAACATCTTACTATGTCGTTTGAAACAATGGGGGGGTGTCAGCGGTGCAGCACTGAACTGGTTTAGGTCCTACTTAGCCGACCGTACTTTCTGTGTCCGCCTTGGTGACCATGAGTCCTCCTCTGCTCCTCTTCTGTGTGGGGTTCCTCAGGGCTCAGTCTTAGGCCCCCTCCTCTTCACACTATACCTGCTCCCTCTTGGCTCCATTCTTAGAAAATATGGGATCTCCTTTCATTGTTATGCGGATGATACGCAGATTTATGTCCCGCTTCAGAAAAAGGACTCCAACTCTCTGGCCCCTCTGTTTTCATGTCTGGAGGACATCAAAGCCTGGATGGCTGTGAACTTTTTAAAGTTTAATGAGGGGAAGACTGAGGTGATGGTTTTTGGAAGCTCAACTGAGACTCCCAAGGTCAATGTTGGTTCCTTGGCTCAATACATCAGACCTATTGTTACAAACCTGGGGGTCAAGATCGATGCAGGACTAAAATTTGAAAACCACATCAGAGCAGTTGTTAAAACTAGTTTTTTCCACCTGAGGCAGCTGGCTAAGGTGAAGCCAATTCTTTCCAAGCAGAATTTTGAAACAGTAGTTCACGCCTTTGTGACCACACGACTGGACTACTGTAACGCACTCTATATAGGAATCAGTGATTCCTGTATCTCTCAGCTTCAGAGGGTACAGAACGCCGCTGCACGACTTTTAACTGGCACACGAAAGTTTGACCACATTACTCCTGTTTTAACCTCCCTGCACTGGCTGCCCATACATTACAGGATTCATTTTAAAGTTCTTTTATTTGCTTTTAAAGCGCAAAATGGTCTTGCCCCGCCCTATCTGTCCGAGTTGCTGCAGCCATACGCACCCTCTCGATCCCTCAGGTCATGTGATCAGCTGCTCCTGAGTGTCCCAAAGACAAAACGCAAGCTCAGAGGAGACCGTGCTTTTGCTGTGGCAGCTCCTAAACTGTGGAACAACCTTCCCTTGAACATCAGACAGGCCTCTTCCCTGTCTGTTTTTAAATCTCTTCTTAAAACCCATCTCTTCTCCCTGGCCTATGACACCATCTGCGATGTTGACTTTTAATAATTTTAGTCGCTTGTTTTATCTGAGTGTATGTTTCCTCAACTTTTATTATGTGACTTTTATTTATTTTAATTATTTTATTACCTGATTGTGATTGTTTTGTTGTGTGTACAGCACTTTGGTCCTGTAGGTGTTTAAAGTGCTCTATAAATAAAGCTGGTATGGTATGGTATGGTATCTGGATAAGGAAAAACTTGTGCAATTCTGTGTCCTATGAGAGTAAGTGGAGCCTTAAGTCTAACCATAGCACACAGTCCTATTGAATTTTGAGGGACTTGAGTATACAACCTTTTACCACCACAATAGTAATACAAACCTGAACGAGTCACTCGCCCCACCTCCTGTCGCAGACCTTTCGTGGTCACGGCTGTGAATGTTACATTACACCAATCAGCATCTATGCTGCCTAGGTTAGTGTCAGGAACAGTAGTTGCAAAATTGAAACAAACATAATCGTGTCTTTTATCAGCATGAAATGCACCAACCTGTGTGACATTAGGACCAAAGGGAAAGATTTCTTCTAAGGTTGTGCAATTCCTAGTTTTATTTTTCTGGTGATACGTAACATGCAATCGAAACCCCATTCGTCTTCTAAAAACAACGGTGCTGGTTCTGTTAAGGGAGTGGGTCGTGCAGATGCACAGGCTACACATTCAGAGAGTGACGCTTCTTTAGCTGATTCAATTAACCATGTTAACCATACATTAAGATCGGAGTACCCTGTGGTCATAGCAATTACATCATTTGGGGACAACTTGGAATAATCTACGCTGTCAATGCTAAGAAGTGTGTCGTTAGTCTCGAGACCGGAAGATACTTCATATCGTGTGGGTGTTGGTGGAGAATCTGTTATTTGAATTATAAGTTCCCTGAAGGGGTCTGTACCTGATACTTCTGCTTGGAGAATAACATGCAATTTAGGGTTTGTCGTGTATCTAAGTAGTTTCCGAGTTGCATCCTTTTGGTATCTGTAGCTAGGTGGGGGATACACATGCCATCTCGTCACGGATTGTATGGATAATAGGAGGTTAGCTGATCCGCCATTTCCGCCTTTTACTAGTTTAAACCTTTCAGCCCACCAATAAAGTGGTTGGCCTTTCATTGTTTGTGAATTACCCCAAGGACCTGTGTACAAAAAAACTTTTTCCCATGTTGGGCAGGACCTACAAATGGTAGGATCATAAGTACCACAGAGACACATGTAAAACTCGGCTTTTCTGATTCTTTCATCTGAGCAGTCAAACAATCTGCAAACAGGTAAAGTTATTGTTGAAGTTGTGCCGTTGACATATGGAACCATGAAGACGGGGTTACCGTTGTAGTCCCTTCGACCAGGACTCTGTTTGAGCTCTCTCTTAGCTGGATTGAGTTGGTTCACATTTTCAGGATGCAGGTACCATGTCATGAGACCTATCAGTGTCAGTCCCACAATGACTAGAATATAGCAAAGCAACTCTTTCATCCCAGTGAATGTTCTAGGTGAAACAGTTTGTTTTAAAGTTGTGCGTGGGATGCGTGTATCGAGCATTGTCTTATCTTTTCTGTCGTTGTCAGGAGTTCTTCTAAAGCAGTGTCTCCTGAGCGTGTAGATCCCTCGGTGGTATCAAATCATTCAGATTCCGATACTTGCTGCACCCCTGTTGGCACCCAGCGTTTAAAGCTCTGGTGCTCTTTTCCTCTGGGATGATTAAACTCGTTCTCCTGCCAGTGGGTCCTCTGTTGGTGACCTGGTACCTCGGAACAACTTGCAGTGGGCGGCGTGGATCCAAGTAGCTCTCTCAGCGACTTTCACGGCCGTGTGGGTCACGAGCAATACCTGGTAGGGTCCAGTCCACTTGGGCGAGTTCCAGTGTTTCCTCCTGAAAGATTTAACCATAACAAAGTCTCCAGGAGTTATGTTGTGTAACTTTACCTGATGAACCGCTGAAAAGAGATCCAGGAAGTGGTTACAAGAAGAAGTTGATAGATTGCCTGAAAATTTTAAAGCAGGACAAGGCTATTGACAGTATTCTGTACCACAGACTGTACCCAGGGGAGGCCACACCCAGTCTGTATGGTTTACCCAAAATCCACAAACAAGGTGTACCTTTAAGACCAATTGTTAGCATGATTAACTCGGTCACTTACAATGTTTCCAAATATCTGGCATCTGTACTCATCCCTTTAGTTGGCAGCTCAGAACACCACATACAGAACACCATGGACTTTGTGGAGAAGGTGAAGGGTGTCATCATGGAGACTGATGAAACAATGGTCTCTTTTGATGTCACATCACTCTTTACGTGCATCCCTGTTGATGAAGCAGTAGAGGTGGTCTGTTTAAGGTTAAAATCAGACACCACTCTGAACAGCAGGACCACACTTTCCACAGAACAACTGTGTCAACTCTTGAAACTGTGCCTGCAGTCAACCTACTTCACATATGGGGAGCAATATTATAGGCAGAAACATGGGTGTGCTATGGGGTCGCCAGTTTCTCCTATTGTTGCCAACCTGTACATGGAGGAGGTAGAAAAGAAAGCCTTGACTTCCTTTTCAGGGAGACCACCAAGTCATTGGTTCAGGTATGTTGATGACACCTGGGTTAAAATTAAATCTCAGGAAGTCCAACATTTCACTGATCACATCAACTCTGTGGATAAATATATCAAGTTCACACGAGAAGATGTAAAAAATGGCAGGTTGGCTTTCTTGGACTGTGAGGTCTCAGTTTCTGATAGAGGAAATTTGCAAACTGATGTGTACCGCAAACCCACCCACACAGACCAGTATTTACAGTTCGACTCCCATCACCCTCTGGAGCACAAGTTAGGAGTCATCAGGACTCTGTACCACAGAGCAGACAGCGTCCCCACTAACTTAGGAGCCAGACAGAAGGAGAAATCACACACAAAACAGGCTCTAGGGAAATGTGGATATCCTAACTGGGCCTTCCTGAAAGCAGAGAAGAAACCCAAACAGGACTCCAGCCAGCCATCAGGTGAAAAGAAGGAACCCAGACCCAGACCAGTGGTCATTCCGTATGTTGCGGGAGTTTCAGAGACATTGAGACGTTTATTCTCTAAACACAACGTCCCAGTGGCTTTTAAACCCCAAAATACATTACGGCAAAGACTGGTTCATCCCAAAGATCCAGTCCCCCGGCACAAACAGAGTAATATTGTGTATGCTGTTCAGTGTCAGGAGGGCTGTGATCAGTCTTATATCGGGGAAACTAAACAGCCACTGGCCAAAAGGATGGCCCAGCACAGAAGATCAACATCATCAGGTCAGGACTCTGCAGTCTACACTCATCTCCACGCCAGCGGTCACTCTTTCAAGGATGAAGATGTTCACATCCTTGATAGAGAGGAACGATGGTTTGAGAGAGGAGTAAAGGAGGCCATCTTTGTGAAAAGAAACCGTCCATCATTAAACAGGGGTGGAGGCCTCCGGGTTCAACTGTCTCCCTCTTACAATGCTGTTATTGCTAGTATCACTCAGCCCTCTGTGAATAGCAAACAACCATCAGGGTGCTAATGATCCATTGTTAGGCTGATGGCCCTCCTTGATCATGTGAGCAGCTGGTTTCAGGCTGTCATCAGCCAACTGGTTGATCCACTGTGGGAGGGTGCTATTTATAAGACTGAGCTGAACACAGCAACTCAGACTGAGGAAGTCTTTCGGACGAAAGACGAAACGTTTCTACATTTTTTTTTTTGCTTTGTTTTGTTTTATTTTTTGAATGTCCAGAGGATCAGACTTAGCTTTTTTAGATTTTTCTACCTGGATTATTGAGCATGCATCAGAGAACTTTACCTGAGTTGGGCTGGGTAGCCCTCCCTGGACTTGCTCTCTGATGGTTTTAAGGTGGTTAGTCAGATTAATGCAATACGTCAGCATGTTGTGATCACAATGTTTTAGATCACTAGTTGAGATTGGTCCCACGCCCATGTTGGGTGGAGCTGCAAAAAGGATTTCAAATGGGCTGAGGTTATGCTTAGCTCGTCTCCGCATGCGCAAATATGTTAGTGCAATCGGCAAACAAGACACCCAGTTAAGTTTTGTTTCTTCACAGATCTTAGACAGTTTGTTTTTTAATGTTCCATTCTCTCTTTCGACCGCCCCTCCACTTTGTGGATGATAGGCACAGTGTTTGGTCAGATCAAAGTTCAGTACTCGTGATATGTCGTCAAGGATTTGATTTGCGAAATGGGGGCCATTATCACTTGAGATTTTTTGTGGGATTCCCCACCTGGGAATGACTTCTTGTAACAGAAGTTTAGCTACTGTTTTAGCTGTGGCATGCTTTGTCGGGAAGGCTTCTACCCATTTGGAATACATGTCTACTATGACTAGACAGTATTTTTTGTTTTGAGCTGGTGTTAGTTCAATGAAATCAATCATGATGTGTTGGAATGGTGCTGTGATTGTTTTGTGGGCTCCAGAACCTGTGGGTTTAATGGCTTTAGCAACATTATGTGTGGCACAGATTAAACATGCCTCACAGTGTTGTGTGGCTGTCTGATGAAAGTTAATCGTAAACCAATTTTCATTGATTTGTCTCAACATCCCTCCTTTTGACACGTGGTCCAATCCATGTGTCAATGCTGCAAAAGAAGGGAAAAAGTGTCGTGGAAGGCATGGATTACCATTTGGACCTACCCACACATCATTTTGAAAAATGCATCCGTGTTTCTTCCAGTTTGCCTTTTCACTGGCTGGTGCAAACTTTTGCATGTCTGAAACAGAGAATGAAACATCATCAGCTTTGTTTAAAGGCAAAGACAAAAGCATGTTAGTTGGGTTGGGCAACATCGAAGCTTGTTTAGCTGCAGCGTCAGCGAGTGAGTTACCTATGGAGACAGGATCAGTGTTTGATGTGTGTGCTGCACATTTGATGACTGCAATTTTGAGAGGGAGAGTGATTGCAGTAAGAAGGTCGTCCACAAGTTTGTGATGAAGGATTGGTTGGCCATCAGACTTGAGGAAGTTTCTGTGTTTCCACAAAGCTCCAAAGTCATGAACAACTCCAAAAGCATACCTGCTGTCTGTGTAGATGTTAACAGTCTTACCTTCAGAAAGTGTGCATGCACGAGTGAGAGCCACCAGCTCGCAGGCTTGTGCTGAGCATGATGGTAAAGAAGATGATTCAACTGTGTGTGTGAGGGTGACAACAGCATATCCACTGCGAATCTGACCAGTGTCAGGGTCACGTGAAGAAGATCCATCAACAAAAAGTTCCCAATCAGGGTCAGTCAAAGGATTCTGTTCCAAGTCAGGTCGTGGTGTGCATATGACTTCAAGTTCCGCCATACAGTCATGTGGTTCACCATCATCCTCGTTTGGCAAAAGAGTCGCAGGATTCAAGACATTACATCGTTGGATGGTGATGTTGGGCATATCCAACAGTGTGGTGTGATAACGTAACCAACGTGCGGTTGAAAGATGAGCAGTTTTTTGCTCATTAAGAATTTGAGTAACTGCGTGAGGGACAAGAAGAGTCAGATCAGAATACCCCACAATGTCTCTGCTCGCCAGTG
>JBBPBX010031924.1:0-34208 GCA_038048925.1 Garcialebias charrua | reverse complement strand
TTGTGAAAAGAGGCCGAAAGGTTGCAGTTTTACTCGCACCAAATGTGGTGGATGCACTGACTTTATTGGCAAGTAAGAGAGAGACATGTGTTGTTTTACAAACAAACTTATTTCTATTTGCAAGACCTAAATCAATGAGTCACTACAGAGGACAGGACAGTCTGCGTGTTCATGCAAGCCAGTGTGGAGCATAGCACCCAGAGTTCCTCAGGTCAACACAACTACGGAAACATGTAGCCACGCTCTCACAAGTCTTGAACTTAAAAAACAATGAACTTGACCAGGTTGCAGACTTCTTGGGCCATGACATCCGTGTTCACAGGGAATTTTACAGATTACCAGCTCCCCCAACACAACTGGCAAAGATATCCAAGCTACAGGTTGAAAAAAATATGGAGGAACTTTTTTTTTAAATAAAGTATTTAAAAGTGTAACACAGATTTATACAATATTAATACATAATACAGAAAGGTACATACCCCAGATACTGGTAGCATACTGGTTATTTAACCAGTATGTATATTTTGTACCAGACTATTCTATAAAATGACATGTTATCTTGTACTCAATTGGTATGTACCTGGTACCTATGCAACCTGGCTTTATAATGAAATGACTAATAACCTAGTTGCCTGGTATGTACCGAGGTCTTTGTTACAATCAAAAAAATGTGTTCAATAAAAAAACAACTGGACTTTTATTTGTAGCAGAAGACGTTTCGCCCTTCATCCAAAAGGCTTTCTCAATTCTAAGAGAAGAGACCTGTCCAGGTGTCCCTGTGATGGACTGGAGACTTGTTATTATTATAACTTGTCAGTTATTATTATTATTATTATTATTATTATTATTATTATTATTATTATTATTATTATTATTATTATTATATTACTTAAAAATGTGTTCCTGTGATGGACTGGAGACCTGTCCAGGTGTCCCTATGATGGACTGGAGACTTGTCCACGTGTCCCTGTGATGGACTGGTGACTTGTAAATGTGTCCCTGTGATGGACTGGAGACTTGTAAATGTGTCCCTGTGATAGACTGAGACTTGTCCAGATGTCTCTGTGTCCCCCTTCAATGTAGCCAGTCCAAAGTTGGACAGATTCTGGAAAAAGCAGCAATATCTGATCCTAATATGTCAGACACAAGTTTCCCTGTTTTTCCCAGCACTTCAAAATGTTGCTTTTCTCCTGACACAAGGAATATTGGAGAAAACACATTTAAAACATAAGGCAAAGCAGTCTGCATTCTATCATGAAATCTCAAGTGGAGTTTGCTATTTATGAGACTGAGCTGAATGCAGCACCTCAGACTGAGGAAGTCTTTATTTAGGGCCTTGTCATCAAATTTATCAGTGAACTTAAAAGGTATGTGGAGCTTTATTAGTGTTAACAAAAAATACAATTTTTCCTATTTATATAACTAGGTTGAGGAATCTTAGCAAATAAATCCTTTGCAAAATATGACTTTCTTTTGGAATATCGAGGTGAACTGATCACCAAGGAGGAATGTGAGAGGAAGCAACAGGTTTGCAATGAATCGATGAAAGTGTTTTTGTTTGAATTGTACTTTGATGTAAAAACTGTAAAAAAAACTTTGTCGAGGAAGTCTTCTTTTATAAGACTGAGCTGAACATAGCATGTAAGACTGAGGAAGTCATTCGTCCGAAACACGTCTTCAGTCTGAGGTGCTGCATTCAGCTCAGTCTTATAAATAGCACCCTCTCACAGTGGATCAACCAGTTTGCAGGTCCTCCTTGATCATGAGAGCAGCTGGTTTTGGCTGTTCAGCAAACTCGTTGATCCACTGTGAGAGGGTGCTATTTATAAGACTGAGCTGAATGCAGTACCTCAGACTGAGGAAGTATTTATTTATAAGACTGAGCTGAGTACAGCATCCAAGACTGTGGAAGTCATTTGTCCGAAAGGTTTCCTCAATCTGAGATGTTGCATTCAGCTCAGTCTTATAAATAGCACCCTCTCACAGTGGATCAACCAATTTGCTGATGACAGCCAAAACCAGCTGCTCTCATGATCAAGGAGGACCTGCAAACTGGTTGATCCACTGTGAGAGGGTGCTATTTATGAGACTAAGCTGAATGCAGCACCTCACACTGAGGAAATCTTTATTTATAATACTGAGTTGAATACATTATCTCCAGACTTGGACAAAAGACTAAACATTTCCAGTTTTTTTTTTTGCTTTTCTTTGTGTTGTTTTTTTGAATGTCCTGAGGACCAGACTTAGCTTTTTTGATTATTCTACTAGAATTATTGAGCATTCATCAGGGTATTTTAATTTTAGTATGTGTCTTGTTCAACAAGCTTTCTAGTGTTTTATGTTTTCATGTAACAAATGTGATGCCCTGTGATAAACTTGCGAACCGTGAAAGGTGCACCCCGCCCCTTGCCCTATGATTGCTGGATATGGGCACCGGCGACCCCCGTGACCCAAAATGGAAGAAACGGGTAAAGATAATGGATGGATGTAGAAAATGGGCAATGTTTAGGCTGATGGTCCTCCTTGATCATGTGAGCAGCTGGTTTTGGCTGTCATCAGGAAGTCTTTATTTATAAGACTCAGCTGAATACAACATCTCAGACTAAGGAAGTCTTTATAAGACTGAGCTGAATACAGCATCTCAGACTGAGGATGTCTTTCGTCACTCGTAAGTTAGGGATAACCTGTACTTTACAGTGGGTTGTGGTGAACCGTGTAAAAAAAGTACAATTTTGTTTTAGAAATATGTACAAGTTTATAATGTTAATGTTTTATAATATGTAAATATGTCATCTCAGACTGAGGAACTCTTTCATCGCTCGTAAGTCGGGGATCACCTGTACTTTACAGTGGGTTGTGGTGAACCGTGTAAAAAAAGTACAATTTTGTTTTAGAAATATGTACAAGTTTGTAATGTTAATGTTTTATAATATGTAAATATGTCATCTCAGACTGAGGAACTCTTTCGTCGCTCGTAAGTCGGGGATCACCTGTACTTTACAGTGGGTTGTGGTGAACCCTGTAAAAAAAGTACAATTTTGTTTTAGAAATATGTACAAGTTTGTAATGTTAATGTTTTATAATATGTAAATATGTCATCTCAGAAGTCTTTCATCGCTCATAAGTCAGGGATCACCTGTACTTTACATTGGGTTGTGATTAACCCTGCAGAAAAAGTAAAATTTTGTTTTAGAAATATGTACAAGTTTGTAATGTTAATGTTTTATAAAATGTAAATATGTCATCTCAGACTGAGGAACTCTTTCGTCGCTCGTAAGTCGGGGATCCCCTGTACTTTACATTAGGTTGTGATTAACCCTGCAGAAAAAGTAAAATTTTGTTTTAGAAATATGTATATAATGTTAATATGTTTTATAATAATGTAAATATGTCAACAGAATTTAAGTTTTTATTTTATTTTATTTGAAACATTTAAGTTTTATTTTATTTTAAACATTTGAAGATTTGTTAGTGAATATAAATAAAGTATGTGCCTAATTTGTTTAATAAAATCAGTTCAAAAAACTGTTCTCCTAATGCAGTGTCCTGTCACATTTGTGTGTTTTATGTTAATTTTATGTTAAGTAGGCGGAGTTTAAATGTCCCTTTAAAGACCCCATAATGCATGTTTGTCCTCCTGTCACATTTGTGTGTTTTATGTTAATTTTATGTTAAGTAGGCGGAGTTTAAATGTCCCTTTAAAGACCCCATAATGCATGTTTGTCCTCATAAACCACATTTTTTGACGTCCTTGTAAACCACACTGGAGTCTGGGTGGTAAAACGTGCTGTGAAGCTCCTATCGGAAAGCTAAAGTGACCCAAATTTTTTTCAAAATTTTTAGAGTGCTCTGAGCTTGGTCCCAGGTCGCTAGGACCTCGGGAAGGGGTAGACCCCGTATTACACCTTCGGGCGGGTTTGGCGAAAAAGTCCGGCTAAACCACATTGACAAACCTGTGTGTGTGTGTCACACACACACACACACACACATTTTGAAGTCCAACCTGAGTACTAATTTTATGTCCATAATGGAGATCCAAATACATTACCGGTATATTTCAGTAGTTTTATGTAATGTGCATGAAAGATGTCACATTCTGCAAATGGTTCTAGCTTTGCTCTTCAGTGATTATATTTTTCTCTTATCAAACTCTCTTCTCACATTGTCTTGTATTTCTTCAGTCTTTCTCTATGTATTGTTGTTTAAGATTGACCTTTTAAAGGTGGCTTTTTAAGTCTGCAGCATTTGGCAGCTGGTAAGCATGATCTTATGAAATATAACAGTTAATTTCAGTGTTATCATGACTAATCAAGTGTTATCAATGCAGCAACACACAGTTAACAACTGTCCATGTAGCCACTATGACTGTGTCAGTTCTCACTTTTAAGGTCACCTGACTTCACTTTGTAAAATTACATAAATTTGCATTTGTACACAAATTATCTGTGCCAAAGATACATTTCTGTTGGCCAATTTCTGCTCAGGTTTTGATGATAACATCATCTGCCTGCAGTGCAGTGTGCCGAATGTGCTGTTCAATGAGGTTCTTTGTGGTGAAGTTTTCTTCTGCAAAAATATTTTTTTTATCATTGCTAAGTGATGTTGACTATATGTAATACCAATGGATTATTGTGCTTAAGGCTTAAGGTTATACTCATGGTATAGGACCGGTCAGTTTTTGTGTACGTCTGGGTCTCTTTACAGCATGTCAATTGAAATGTCACAAAAATATGCATAAATACAATAATCTGATTGTTCCATGGCTTTCAAAGATACCCAGAAGCAATAATTCCTTGCTAGAACTAACTGGTCCTACTATCCCAGTGCATTGCAAATTATGTAGAAGTATGCTTTCTCGGAATAGTATGTATGATTTGCAGATTACCATTATTAAATAAATGTACTTATCTGCAAGTGTGAAGACAACAGAAACACACATGGTACAGTATTTGAGCACAGCCTTGTTATCGGGCTGGCCTTTTCTGTCAGAATCTTCTTTTTCTTCTTTCGGCTTTTCCCTTTTCAAGGGTCGCCACAGCGAGTCATCCTCCTCCACCTCACTCTGTCCTCTGCATCCTCTGTCCTCACTCCACCTACCTTCATGTCCTCTCTAACTGCATCCATATATCTCCTCTTTGGCCTTCCTCTTTGTCTTTTTCCTGGCAGCTGCATTTCTATTATCCTTCTACCAATATACCCACTGTCCCTCCTTTGGACATGTCAATACCATCTCAGTCTGGCCTCTCTAACTTTATAACTTTTTTTTAACACTTTTACACTTTTACTATTTTATGCTTATGTTTATTAAATGTTTTAGTGTTTAGTGTTTAGATAGTTACTGTTGCACCGAGGGACTGAGAGAAACGCAATTTCAATCCTGTGTATGTCCTGTACATATTGCAGTTTTGACAATAAAGTTGACTTTGACTTTTTATCTCCCAGTTGTTCAACATGTGCTGTACCTCTGATTATCTCATTCCTGATCTTATCCATCCTTGTCACTCCTAAGGAGAACTGAAAGTTATGCACCATAACTCATGTTCCCTGAAGGAAGGGAAGGAGGTGCAACATATGCTATGGGAATTGCGCCCCCGCGCGATTACCTGAAGGAATACATTCACGCCTTTACGGCAGGGCGTCAGCGTCGCGCCAGAGGCCCCGCCCTCTGGGTACTTAAGCCGCTGACGCCCATCATCATTCTCAAAAATGCACTTCACCAAGCTTTCAGCATTGAAAAGGGCCAGATATGTTGCACCTTGTTCCCTTCCTTCAGGGAACATGAGTTATGGTGCATAACTTTCAGTTCCCTTTCAGTCATGTCTCTCGGTGCAACATATGCTATGGGAACGTAATTCATTCACGCCCTTGAAATGCTCAGTAAAATGTATGCTAGTGTGAACGTCTGCCCTAAATCAGCGGGCATCTCAAGGCTACTTTCTACTGTGTGTTAGAAAGAACAGCCTGAGTGACAACACACGCAGTAACATCCATACTGTAATGCCTTTCAAAAGTGTTTAATGAGCTTCCAGTTTGCAGAAGCAACTGGTCAGAGTCAGAGACTCAGAGTCAGAGAGTCTTTATTGTCATTTGCACCGCATGTGGTACATGAGATGAAAACGAGATTATGTACACGAGGTCCCAGTTACATCCAACAACAAATGAAAGAGAAAAACAGTAATAACATCGAGAACTAACTAAGAAAAACATCAACTAGTAATACACTAAGCCTAATATAGTGGGAATAAACAGCAGCACGAACATGAGTTTGTATGAGCAGATGGTCACAGATGAACACAGATGAACACAGCAACAAGAAAACATATCAGCATCAGCATGATGTGATATTTTGCAGTGTTTATTTTAATTTTATTTTTATTTATTCATGAGTCTAACAGCCTCAGGGTAGAAGCTGTTCCTCAGTCTAGTGGTTCTACACTTGATGCTCCTCAACCTCCGTCCTGAGGGGAGTGGGGCAAAGAGTGAGTGTGCTGGATGAGTGAGGTCTTTCATGATACAGGTGGCTCTTTTCCTGCATCTAGAGGTGTAAATGTCTGTGATGGTGGGGAGACTGACTCCAACAGACTTCTGTGCAGCCTTCACCACTCTCTGCAGAGCTTTCCTCTCTTCAACTGTGCAGCCTCCATGCCACACGTTGATGCTGGAGCACAGGATGCTCTCCACTGCACACCTGTAGAAGGAGGTGAGAACTGGGCTGCTCAGACCAGCTCGTCTCAGCCGTCTGAGGAAGTAGAGTCTCTGATGACCTTTCTTGATCAGGCTGGTGGTGTTGTTGCTCCAGCTGAGGTTATCATTCATGTGTACACCCAAGTATTTGTAGCTGGAGACCACTTCCACTGCAGACCCACCTATTATCAGTGGGGCATGGGTGTGTTTGTTCCTTCTGAAGTCCACAATCATCTCCTTTGTCTTCTTCACATTCATGTGAAGATTATTCTCTTTGCACCAGCTCTCCAGGTGTTCCACCTCCTGTCTGTAGCTGGACTCATCATTGTTTGTGATGCATCCCACCACCGCTGTATCATCTGCAAACTTAACAATATGACATATCTTAAATAGCTTTAGTAACGTCTCATACCATGTGTACGCTGATGACATTCAATTGTATTGTTCATTTCGTCTGTCTGAATTCTATAAATTGACTGAACTCAGTAACTGCCTATCAGCCATTAAGATATGGCTTAATGACAACCACCTGCAGCTAAATGCTAACAAGACTGAAACGCTTATCGTTGCTCCGGATGATAAAATCATTGAAATTAAGAAGCATCTTGGGTTCTTAAACCTTGCGAACAAAAACAACCTCAGATATCTGGGTGTTCTCTTTGACAGCTCTCTGTCAATGGACAATCATTGCAAATTGTTAGCTCGAAACAGTTTTTATCATTTAAGGAATATTTCTAAGCTACGTGCTATTGTATCACAAAAGGAATTAGAAATGATTGTCCATGCATTTATTTCTTCTCGCCTAGACTATTGCAACGGCCTTTTAGTGGGGATTAGTAAATCCTCCATAGCTTCCCTTCAATCTGTGCAAAACGCTGCAGCCAGGCTTTTGACTAGAACCCCCAGAACAGCTCATATCACTCCGGTTCTGGCCTCTCTACACTGGCTCCCAGTTCATTTTAGGTCACATTTTAAAGTTTTATTATTAACTTTTAAAGCATTACATGGTGAGGCTCCTAAATATTTATTGGACCTTTTGAAGCCTCTTTGTCCATCTAGAACTCTGAGGTCTTCCAATAAGCTACTGCTGACAGTTCCTAGAACTCATTTTAGAACTCGTGGCGATAGAGCATTTGAAGTGGTGGCTCCGAGGCTCTGGAACGCTCTCCCTATAACAATACGCTGCTCCGAGTCAACAGCTGCATTTAAAAACAGTCTTAAGACTCATCTCTTCAGACAGGCATTTGGTTAACTTTGTACATTGTTTTTAGAGCTAGTTATGTTTTACCTTTTGTATAGTATCTCTGTGATTTTTGTATAGTATCTCTGTGATTTTATGATTTTATTTCTGTGATTTTATAATTTTATGATTTTATTTTTCCTCCTGTGAAGCACTTTGTGACTCTTATGTCTGGGAAATGTGCTATATAAATAAAAATTACTTACTTACTTACTTACTTACAGCCTGGAAGTGTGGCTGTACAATCATATGTGAGCAGAGTGAACAGAAGGGGGCTCAGCACACATCCCTGAGGAGAGCCAGTGCTGAGGGTTATGGTGGAGGAGGAGAAGTTGTGGATCTTCACGGACTGTGGTCTGTCTGTTAAGAAGTCTAGTACCCAGTTACAAATAGAGGGGCTTAGTCCAAGTGTAGATAGTTTGTCTATCAGAGTTTGGGGGATCATGGTGTTGAAGGCAGATGTGAAGTCCACAAAGAGCAGACGCACGTATGAGTCTTTCTGATCCAGGTGGGTGAGAGCAGTGTGGACCACGGAAGAAATGGCGTCCTCTGTTGATCGGTTCTCACGGTATGCGTATTGATGAGGGTCCTCATTGATGTTGACGGTTGCCTTGATGTGGGACATGACCAGTTTCTCAAAACATTTAGCGACTATCGGGGTGAGGGCCACCGGTCTATAGTCATTCAGACCAGTCACTGTGGAGCTCTTTGGGACTGGGATGATGGTCGCGGTCTTCAGGCAGGTGGGAACTGACTCCAGTGCAAGTGAGGTGGTGAAGATGTCAGCCAGCACCTCACAGAGCTGGTCCGCACATTCCTTCAGAACTTTCCCTGGGATGTTGTCTGGTCCGGTTGCTTTATGAGGATTAATCTTTCTGAGACTGCCTCTCACTTCTGCTGCGGACACCCTGAGATGCTCTTCATCTGGTGATGAGGTGAGTCTGGTGCTAGCTGGTCTGTTTGGATCATCAAAACGTGCATAAAACTTATTGAGGGCATCAGGCAGAGATGGGTCCCTGGGGCATTGTTTGTTTTTGCCTTTGTAATCTGTTATGCATTTAATACCCTTCCACATGCTCCGTGGGTCTTGTGAGGTGAACTGTCCCTCGATCCTCTGTGCATACGTGGCCTTGGCCTTCTTAATGCCATCCTTCAGTTCATTCCTGCTCTTTCTCAGTTCCACTTTATCTCCTGACTTGAATGCAGTGTCTCTGGCTGCTAGCAAGGCGTGAACTTCTTTATTTAACCAGGGTTTCCGGTTCGGGTAGGATTTCACATATTTTTTTATGGATACATTTTCAGAGCATGTACTGATGTAACCCAGGACTGAGGAAGCGTACAGTTCCATGTCCACTGAACTACCATCAGTGGCTGCTTCTCTGAAAACAGACCAGTTTGTCCTCTCAAAACAGTCTCTCAACAAGGGGGAACTATCTTGAGGCCAGATTGTTATTTCTCTTTGTTCCGGCTTTGAGCGCCTGAGTGGAGGGAGTTCTCTTGGGGCCAGAATCAGAGAGTCGTGGTCGGAAGCTCCGAGCGCTGGGCGTGTCTTCGCCGTGTATGCCCCCTTTACATTTGTGTAGACTTGGTCGAGTATTTTATCTCCTCTCGTAGCTGCGAAGACGTTCTTATTGAAGGCTGGGAGGGACACTTGGAGATCTACGTGATTGACGTCCCCGCAAACAATGAAAAGCCCCTCAGGATATTTACACTGCAGCGAGGTGAGTAAGTCATGAATTTCTCTCTGGGCGTCATTAGCATTAGCATCAGGGGCTATGTAAATAACGCTGATTACGATCACTGAATAGTCACGTGGCATATAATGCGGCCTACATCTTATTGTGATCAACTCCACGGCAGCTGAACAAGCTCTTTTTATCACAGCACAGTTCGTGCACCAATCCTTGTGTACGTAAATACAAACACCACCACCTCGCGTTTTCCCCGTAGTCTCGATGCACCGGTCTGTTCTGAAGAAGAGCCGGTCGTCCAGCTCGTAAACAGAGTCAGGAGTGTCCTCAGAAATCCATGTTTCCGTAAGACAAAGCACGGAGCATCTTCTCATCTCCTCCGACGTGGTTACCCTCAAACGAAGTAGATCCATCTTGTTATCGAGCGAGCGAACGTTAGACAAAAAAAGAGCCGGCATCGGGGGTTTACCGGTTTTAGCGTCTTTCCGCATTCTCGTCATAATTCCTGCACGGCAACCCCGCTTCTTTCCTCGTGAGCAACGCTTTCTTTTCTTTCCCCTGGAGTGCATCTGCTTCCAGAAGGACGTTTTTAGCAGGTCCAATCTTCCGAGCTCTGATTTGAGTTCGTTGCTGATTTCAGCTGTGCCCTGTGGTAAATCCGCTCCAATTCTTAACAGATCAGTTCGGCTGTAATTCACCCGCAAAACACGCGCAGAGTCAGGTACAAAAACACTATTAAAATTACTAAAAACTAGAGATGATCCGGGAACTCGTGAAGCTGCGGCTGCACTGAGCGCGGCCAGTGGTACACCCTTGATCAGTGACCACGAGGTGGCCAAGCCCCGAGTAGGGTAAACGTGCATCCCTGGGAGCACCTGTTGACCTTTGCTACCGTATGCCCCACTGGTGGTCTCAGTCACCCAATGTGGGAGGCACTACCCTGATCGGGCCTTTCTAGTAGCAGGTGCTGCAAAGCATATAACAGTTGATTGATCCTTCTTTTTTTTTAAGCTGTTCTTCTGCACGTAAGAGCTTAAGCTCTCACGTGGCAGAGAACCTTCAACCTCTCCTGTTCCTGAGCAAGGACAGGAGCAGGTGGACAAGAAGAGAAACCAAAATCCAGACTTCTAGGGTCTAGAGTCAAGATCCTGGGGACATATGCGGGATCAGGCCCAAAGGTGACCTTCGACCCGACAGATGCGAATCTGATACATATTAAATGCACGGACAAGGCATGAACATGAGTCATGCGTTTCTCCGAGCAAAACAAGAGCCAAGGGTAGAGCGATCTGTAAGATGGTAAAGTGGCTTGAATGGAGGATCACAGAGATCCCCAAGACCAGACTAAGAACACAACCAGGGGTTAGGATCCTACTGGGGTGTTTCATCCTTAGCACGCACCTCATAAATCTGATTATGACTGGATGCGCATCAGGCGTCCTGTTTCCCCAGCCTTCATGACAGGCTGAAGGATGCTGATAGGAACACCTTAATTGTTTGGAGAGAAAAAAAATCATTTTTCAGTAGGTCCTGAAGAAGAGTCAGGAGCTAAGCCGGGACACATGAATGAGAAATAATATTTCCTTACCAAGCTGGAACTATTTTTGCACAGCTCCCAGCCTAAGCGGCAAGGCTGCCCCTTCTGTTGACATAGTATGTCCCTGAATAGGAGCAGTTGGTAGAGCCAGTGCTTCCCCAAGGGCCCTGGGATCTGTGATCCCCTGAGGGTCAACCAAATTAGGGAGAAGGCCTTTTCTTTTTTTTTTTTACTCTGATCGAGAGTGGTCGAGGGCAGAAGAAAACCGTTGTCATGATTAGACCAATGTGGTGCAGAATGTCTGTTATTCTACTCGCTGTTGGAAGTCATGGAGCTTGAGGAGCCGCAAGTTTTGTAAACAAGCAGATCACCTGGCCCCAACCCTTTCTGTGGTTGAGTTTGGTCTACTGGTCTCCAGCCTTAATACAGCGTTGGAACCAGACAAACCGCCCGGGGTCTGTATTCCACCCTGCGGGGGGGATGTCATTTAGGAGCAGAACTGAAAACAGCACATTGAACAAAGTCACGTGCCACAGAATCACTGCTTGAGCATGGCATGACGCCTATCAATGATAATAGGGCCCGGCAGCCACAACGTGAGAACGTAGGGATGATCCTTTGTTTCTGTTGCAGACTTTAAAATTTGGTTGGCGACAGGGAGCTCAGTTCCCTTCGATTAAGAGGAAGAGGAATCTGATTCATCCCAGTTTGATTATGCACACACAGCGGTTTGATCACAATCACCTTCGTGAACGTGTGAGACTTGTGGTCACCTGTGGGCTTCTGTCGTGGCCCCCCCGACCCTTACTGGGAACCGTTGAGTGGGCTTCCCGGAAGATGGGTTGTCAGAGTCTCTCGGTGCGCACCCTTGTGGTGCGGACCTGTCACGTGTTTGCTTAGTTTGTGTATTGTCCGCCCCATGGTTCATCATGGAGCGGGGGTGCGGAGCATGTGACCCCCACACCTGTCTCATGAAGGTGTGGAGCCTGTCTGCAGATGCCTCTATCCGCTACCTACAGAAACAGAGGCACCCTGCTGGGACTTATTGTTAAGCTAACACCCCGTGAGCTGTGAGGGAGGGGAGGGGGAATGGCCCCTCCCCTTATGACGGTTGGCAGGTCAGAGGGACCCGTACTGCTGAATTCATTGTGTTTGTTGTTGTTGTTGTTGTTGTTGTTTTTTTGTTTGTTTTTTCAAGAAAACAAAGAGGGACTGTTTTTTTAGCTTTATTCGTGCTTGAATGTAATAACATATATGACTTTATGTCACTTACAACAGGAAAAAACACGATTTGTCCATGCAACAGAGTTACCAGCTTTTTGTACCATGCTACAAGTAAAGTCTGGACATAAAAAGATCATTCCCCGTACCACGTGGGCGGGTGACTGTGTAAAGTCAACACGTGGCCCTGGTTCATTAGGCATGTTTTTGTCTGGTGTCCCGGTTCGCCGAGGAGGCCCTGTGTCTGACCGCATGGCGGTGTCATGATCTGCTGTTTAGTGTTTGAACCCACGTGCAGAAAAACAGATGAGAGGAGATAAGATGAGCAGATCACACACCGTGGAAAGACAAAGCCCCGGTGCTCAAGGAGTGAAAACACAAAGTTTAAATACTGACACAAACGAGACAGTGAGGAGCACCTGGGGTGATTGGAATGAGGATCAGCTGTGAATGATTAAGGCTGAAGAACTGAGCACAGAGAGACAGACTGAGGAGTGGGAAATGACAAAGACTGAATGAGATACACAGAAACCACAAAGCTCAGAATAACAAAGTATGACAGGAGGGGAACACAAATAACATACACAAATTAACATAAAAAAACAGACAGGGACAGAGCCTGACATAACCCCCCCCTCAAGGGTGGCACCTGACACCCCCAAGACGGACCCCACAAGAACAAGGGCAGGTGGAGGGAGGCAATAGAGGACGGCGGGCCAACATCAGCCAGATCCGGAGGACGTCCAGGAGTCCGCCCATCACCAACAGCCAGATCCGGGGGACGCCCAGGAGGTCGCCCATCACAATCAGCCAAATCCGGGGGACGCCCAGGAGGCCGTCCATCGTGCAGCGTCACATCAGGCGGATGACCGGGAGGCCGTCCATCGCGTTGCGCCACGTCAGGCGGGCGACCAGAGTTTCATCCAGCAACGGTAGGAAACACAACCCCAAGGTCAGGGACGTCAACGGCCAGAACACCACTGTCGCCGCTGGCCGGTAAACCATCGTCGTCGGCCGGTAAACCATCGTCGTCAGCCGGTACACCATCGTCGTCGGCCGGTACACCATCGTCGTCGGCCGGTACACCATCGTCGTCGGCCGGTACACCATCGTCGTCGGCCGGTACACCATCGTTGTCGGCTGGTACACCATTGTCGTCGTCCGGTACACCATCGTCGTCGGCCGGTACACCATCGTCGTCGGCCGGAACCAAGACGATGGCGGCCGACACACTGACATCGCCGGCTGGCAACCACACTTCGTCGGCCGGTACACTTTCGTCGCCGGCCGGTAAACAAACTTCGTCGGTCGGTACACTTTCGTCGCCAGCCGGTAAACAAACTTCGTCGGCTGGTACACTGTTGTCGTCGGCCGGTACATTGTTGTCGTCGTCGGCCGGTACACTGTCATCTGGCGCCGTCGAGGAGTAGTCGGGCGCTAAGACGGGCGATGAGACGTTGCTAGGCACCAAGACGGGCGATGAGACGTCGCTAGGCGCCGGGACGGGCGATTAGACATCGCTAGGCGCCGAGACGGGCGATGAGACGTCGCTGGGCGCCAAGACGGGTGATGAGACGGGCGATGAGACATCGCTAGGCGCCGAGACGGGCGATGAGACGTTGTCGGGCGCTGTCGAGACTGCAGGCGAGGAGACCATCGCCGAGACTGCAGGCGAGGAGACCACGTCGAGACTGCAGGCGAGGAGACCACGTCGAGACTGCAGGCGAGGAGACCACGTCGAGACTGCAGGCGAGGAGACCACCGTCGAGACTGCAGGCGAGCAGGGGCGGATCTAGAAAAATATCTATGGGGTGGCAAGAGGGTGGCAAGGATGTTTCAGGGGGAGGCAACACCCTCCCCCTCCACACACATACACACACACACATATATATATACAGTATACAGGTAGTCCTTGACTTACGACGCCCCTGACTTACGACGTTTCGGACTTACGAACGCATCTCATTATAAAAAATAAAAATAAAACTTTTTTTAATAATAAATGAATAAATGTACAGTACTGTACAGTTACCAAGCACTTAGCCTATCCTAACACAGTTAAGGAGTGAGTTGAATTGTCTCCCTCCTCCCTAGCAGGCTCCATTCACATAAAGGGAGCTAGCTCACTAAGGGAGCTAGCTCCCTTTATGTGAAAGGGAGACAATTCAACTCACTCCTTCATCTTTAAAAACTGTGTTATGATAGGCTAAGTGCTTGGTAACTGTACAGTACTGTACATCTATTTTTTTTTTTTTTTTTAAGGAATTTAAAAAATATAAATAAATAGATGTACAGTACTGTGCAAAAAACAATATATATGTGCCGCCGCTTTGGGGCAGTGGATAAAGCAGGCAGCACATATGCTGGAGGCTGAGCCTCTCCGCAGGCGTCGCGGTTCACGTCCCAGACCCGACGAGCTTCTTTATGTGGTGTCTCCCCCCTCTCTATCGCCTCTCCCTCTCCAATAAAGGCCACTAGCGCCCAAAAATGTAAAAAACAATATATATATATTTTTGTATGTGATCCTACTTACGAATTTTCGACTTACGAACGGCCCGTAGGTACGGAACTCGTTCGTAAGTCGGGGACTACCTGTATATATAAATAAAATGATGCAATGTAAAGGGAGAGACATGAAACAGCCAAAGTACAGGAAGCAGAAATACAGGTGTGTTCAGTCCTCCTTTCATTTCATTTCTCACTTCCCGCCACTCAGTCAGAACTTGACGTCTTGAGTCAGTTGTACATTGTGCTTCTTCTTTAAATTTATTGGCAGTTGGCAAGAAAGTTAGGTGAGCATTACCGCCACCAACTGGTAAGGAGTGTGGACCATATGACAACATTGTGCTGCATTCAATGTTGTTGGAAAAAAGATGTTCGCATTCGTAATGTCCAGCTGGGGTGGCAAACAGGGTGGCAAGGCTCTCTGTTGGGGTGGCAACTGCCACCCCATGCCACCCCAGTAGATCCGCCCCTGCAGGTGAGGAGACCACCGTCGAGACTGCAGACGAGGAGACCACCGTCGAGACTGCAGGCGAGGTGACCACCATCGAGTCTGCAGGCGAGAAGACCACCGTCAAGTCTGCAGGCGAGGAGACCACCGTCGAGACTGCAGGCAAGGAGTAGTCGGGCGCCGAGACGTCGCTGGGCTCCGGGACGGGCGGCGAGACGTCGTCTTCTTCGGGAAACGGCGAGACGTCGTCTGCTTCGTCGAGCAACGAGACGTCTGCGATGGCTGGGACCCTCGTCGTCGAGACCCTCGTCGTTGGAACCCTCTGAGACGTCGCCCTCCTCGTCAGGACCCTCTGAGATGTCGTTGAGGACCTCTTTGTTGGGACCCTCTGAGACGTCGTTGGGGACCTCTTCATCGGGACCCTCTGAGACGTCATTGGGGACATCTTCGTCTTCTTCGTCGCCGGGACCTTCGTTGTCATCAGGCGGTAAGACCATAGGCGGTGAGTCTGCCATTGTGACGTCTGCTTCGGTCGGTGAGTCTGCCGTTGAGACGTCTGCTTCTGTCGGCGAGACCGGCGTTGAGACATCTGCAGCAACCGAAGCGTCGAGGTCTGCAGCAGCCGAAGCGTCGAGGTCTGCAGCAGCCGAAGCGTCGAGGTCTGCAGCAGCCGAAGCGTCGAGGTCTGCAGCAGCCGAAGCGTCGAGGTCTGCAGCAGCCGAAGCGTCGAGGTCTGCAGCAGCCGAAGCGTCGAGGTCTGCAGCAGCCGAAGCGTCGAGGTCTGCAGCAGCCGAAGCGTCGAGGTCTGCAGCAGCCGAAGCGTCGAGGTCTGCAGCAGCCGAAGCGTCGAGGTCTGCAGCAGCCGAAGCGTCGAGGTCTGCAGCAGCCGAAGCGTCGAGGTCTGCAGCAGCCGAAGCGTCGAGGTCTGTAGCAGCGGAAGCGTCGAAGTCTGCAGTAGCTGGAGGCGGTGGAGTCTGGACTGCAGCAGCTGAAGAACCAGGGACCAGAGATGGCATGTACTTTGCCACAAAAGCTGCCTGCCAACGTTCCAGCTCCTCCTGCTCCTCCAGAAAGCTAGGGCTGGGCTGTACATCTGGTGGTGAGCGAGGAGAAGATGGACAGCGGGGTACAGCAGCGAAGTGAGGTGGAGAGGGATGAAGCTGAGAGTCGATGGTCTTGCCTCTCCTTTGCCGCCTTTTCCTGCTGCGTTGGCAGTGCGAGCTAAGGACGGGCGCACCCCAGAGTTCATCCTCCAGCTCAGCGTCATCGTTTAACCACAGCAGCAGATGCGACGAGCAATAAGCCGGCGGGGTGGAGGAAGAAGCTAGATTAAAAGCCAGGTGGCTCCCCTAGAACTGAGAACTCATTTCCTCCTCCTCCACAAGAAGAGGTGATTGTAGAATCTCCACCTCCGGGCTGTGGTGACCTCGTCTCCGGACGGGTTCAGTCCGAAACGCCCCCCCACCAGATCACAGGCTCCTCCATCCGTTCCTGTTTCGCCCTGTCCCGCTGAGCAGTTTTGTCTGCCTCACGGGCGAGCCATTCAAAAATATCTATTTTTCTGCTGGGCTCTTTCTGATGACCGGGGCTTTCTGTCATGATCTGATGTTTAGTGTTTGAACCCACATGCAGAAAAACAGATGAGAGGAGATGAGATGAGCAGATCACACACCGTGGAAAGACAAAGCCCCGGTGCTCAAGGAGTGAAAACACAAAGTTTAAATACTGACACAAACGAGACAGTGAGGAACACCTGGGGTGATTGGAATGAGGATCAGCTGTGAATGATTAAGGCTGAAGAACTGAGTCTGAATTCGATCCAGAGCTTTTCCAAACAATCCCGCCGGTTCAATCGAGTGGTTGAGAAAGGGCACCTTTTGTCCCTCGAGGAGATCAGTTAAAGTCATCCACAGATGGCGAATCGCGATGACCACTTCGGCCATGCCTCTGCCCTGAGCAACAGCAGCTGTCCCCATCATGCGGAGCACGAAGTCTGTTGCCCTGCGGGCTTCATCCAGCAAGTCAGCTGCAGTTTGTTTGTCCGTTGTTACCTGGAGCTGCTGTAGTTTTTCAGCCAGGTAGGCTTGCATCAACGCGGACGTGTTCATCGCGCGCGCTACGAGTCCCTGAGCTCTGTAGCATTTCTCGAGCAGAGAAGCCGAAGCTCGACAGGCTTTGCTAGGGAGAGCTGGTTTTGTCCCAGATGACTTGGGGGCCAGGTGAGACGCCAGCGTGTTCTCAATTTGAGGCATGTTGGCTAATCCCGCCTCATCCATCCCGTCCACGTCAAGAAACTGCGAGAGTGGTAACAGCACATGGGAGCCCTGGGCTGAGCCCAGGTACAAGTCAGTTCCGTGAGGAAGTAATAATAATAATAATAATAATGAATTCAATTTATAACGCACTTTTCATTAATGAAAATCTCAAAGTGCTACAAAGTGCAACAGAATTAAATGTCAATAAAACAAGTAATAAAACAAGTAAAATCAATAACAGTATCAACTAAGATCAAAAGTAGAATCATGAGGAGGTAGAGTATGCTCGGTTGAAAAGAAAGGTCTTCAAGCCGCTCTTAAAGTCAACCAGTGACTGTGGGGCTCTCAGACAGTCAGGAAGAGAGTTCCACAGGTGGGGGGCAGCCACACTGAAAGCCCGGTCTCCCATGGTCCTTAATTTGGTTCTCGGAATGTGAAGGAGATTACTGTTCTGTGACCGCAGCGACCGGGTGGATGAGTATGGAATAAGAATATCCTTCAGATAATCTGGTGAAGCTCCGTGTAAGCATTGATGTGTAATGAGAGCAGTTTTGTACTGAATTCTGTAGGCGACAGGAAGCCAATGAAGGTTATGGAGAATGGGCGTAATATGTTCAAATTTACGAACTCTCAACAAGATCCTTGCTGCACTGTTTTGAATATATTGAAGTTTCTGAAGGTTTTTGCCAGGGATTCCAATAAACAGGGAGTTGCAGTAGTCGAGCCTGGAGGAGACAAAAGCATGGACGAGCTTCTCAGCATCGGAAAAAGTTAGGGATGGGCGAAGTCTGGAGATGTTTCGAAGATGGAAGAAGCAAGTTTTAAACAGAAGCTTAATGTGATTTTCAAATGTAAGATTGGAGTCCATTTTTATTCCAAGATTAGTAACAGAGGTGGAGAGGGGGATGTCTTGTCCAAAAAAGGAAAGTGTTGTTATAGGAGATGTTTGTACCTGGTGAGGGGTGCCAATCAGTATGGCCTCAGTCTTGGAGTCCGAGAAAACAGGCATCCTTTGCCTTGTGGCAGCTTGCTGCTTCGAGTAAAAATAATTTCCTGCCAACCTCGTGACCTGTTGACGAGGCGGAGGCTCAGGCCAAGGGATCTGTAATGTGTCCGCCGCTCTGCGACACAGTTCGAACAGAGCAGGGACGGAAAGGTCAGTTTCCGGGAGCACAGGTACCAGGGTACGGGAGAGACCTTCTCCCTGTTCCTCGTATTCTGCGTCTGCGTCCTCTGCTAAAAATTCGCCCAAGGCTGAAATCGAGATCTCGTCCTCGTTCATCATGCCTTGTGTGTCGAATTCGACTGTTAAGTCCACCACGGGAGCCAGCACGTCAGGGCTGTCGCCCCATTCGACTCGTGTGCTGTCATCAAGAGCCATATTCTCGAGCTCCGGCGTGGGAGTGAGGGGCTCGGTGCTGTCTGGGTCCGTTGTCGCTGCAGCGGAACCCATAGCCTTAAGGCCGAGATACAGTGAAGCAGACTCCGTATACGCGCGTATATGCCCGTATACGCGCGTATACGGAGCCTCTGCTACAGCCCGGCTGATGTTCTCGCGTAGATTCTCGTGTTTTCGCTCCAAATTCTACGTCATTTCCTCCGTACCGTCACTTCCGATCGTCACTTCCGCTAGTTTTTCGCTCCACGGAGAGGACTCAACTGAGCTCGCTGATTGGTCACTTTGACACGCCTACTGAAATGATTGACAGATTTCAGTCAGCTCAAAATGAAACCTATCGTGAGCAGCTCGCTCAGACTTCTGCGGTGTTCTGATACGGTCTTTCTACTATATATGTTATAAAAAGTTCTCTCAGAAATAAAAATAATAACAGGGAGTGCTTTTCCTGCAGCCCACAGCCCACCAGGGAATATATAAAACATCGCGCACCCAGGTAGGACCTGAATTCATTCATTTCATTCATCGAGTGAACGGAGGAAGAAGCGGTTACTTGACTTTAGGCAAAAAAACAAAAGAAAAGGCCCGATCAGCGATAAAAAAGAGGAATTTATTTCATTTGTGTAACATACAAAACAGTCCGGAGCCGGGGAAGTTTAGGTCAGACACCGCGCATCGCGTATGCGAATCGCGTATGCGTAGTAAAAAAATACCTTTGCGCGTACTTGCCCTGAGGGGCTACGCGGGGCTACGCTGCGTACGGGGCATACGTACGCTGCGTATTGGCGTATCGTGAGGACGCGCGAGTGTATCTCGCCCTTTAGCGACGAAGTCCGCCCGGTGTCTCCTCACTGCCTCCGGGATCTGGCTGCAGTGTGGGCAAGAATCGGGCGCCTCCAGCGCCATTTTAGCATGTAACATCCCGAAGCAGACGGGACAGGCCTCGTGGGTGTCCGTTGCTGCGAGGGAGAAACCAAATCCGCTAGGACAGGCGCACGAAGTTGGGGTTGCCGTCCTGCTGGATTTTCTCGGAAGTCTTGTCCTTCGCTTCCCTTTCTCCGGAGGCATATCCGAGATAAGGCGAGCGAGACCTTCCAGAATCCTTTTCTTTCTTTCTTTTTGAAATGTCTCCTTCGCCGCGTCGCTTTCGCTGGCTAGCCCGCTACGAGTTAGCAGGGGTAGCGGTGTGGTGCAGCTAGCACCGTCGAGCGAAGCAGTCTGCGGAGAGAGGAGAAGAGAAAGCTTCGAGGTTAAGATAAAATGCGCCGGACTAGCTTTCGCTAGCCCAGCAGTACGCAGGGATAGTTCTCCGTACGCTCTGTGTAGGAAGCAGGCTCACCTCTAGTTGAGCGATGAATCAACAGAGATGTCCCGCGAAGAGAGGTAATTCAGGTTTAAGCGAGGTGAAGGGCAAAAAGAGGATGATGGATGGGCGTCAACGGCTTAAGTACCCAGAGGGCGGGGCCACTGGCGCGACGCTGACGCCCTGTCATAAAGGCGTCAATGTATTCCTACAGGTAATCACACGGGGGCGCAATTCCCATAGCATATGTTGCACTTAGAGACATGACTGAAAGGGAACCTCAGCATCTTCATTTCTGCCACTTCCAGTTCTTTCTCCTGTCTTTTTGTCAATGACACCGTCTCCAGACCATACAACATAGCTGGTCTCACCACTGTCTTGTAAACTTTTCCTTTGACCTTTGCTGACACCTTTTTGTCACAAATCACTCCTGAAACTTTTCTCCATCCACTCCATCCTGCCTGGACTCTCTTTTTCACCTCTTTACCACATTTCCCATTTTCCTGGACAGTGGACCCCAAGTACTTGAAGTCCTGCACCTTTGTGACCTCTGCTCCTTGTAGCCTCACTGTTCCACCAGCCTCCCTCTCATTCACACATGTACTCCATCTTACTATGGCTGACTTTCATTCCTCTTCTTTCAAGTGCATACCTCCACCTCTCCAAGTTCTCTTCTACCTGTTCTCACCACAGATCACTTGTTAGAACATTACCATTCCCATATTTAATAAGCCTAACCTGCTGCACATCCTTTCCAACCTGATCCCTCTGTCTTGCCAATCGATACAAGTCCTTCTCGCCCTCTTTAGTGTCCAGTCTCCCATACAACTCATTGTACGCTCTCTGCTTTGCCTTAGCTACTTCCCTCTTTGCTCTATGTCCCATCTCCTTATATTCCTGTCTCCTCTCTTCAGTCCTCTCACTGTCATATTTCTTCTTGGCTAATCTCTTTCTTTGAATGGCATCCTGCACTTCACTATTCCACCACCAGGTTTCCTTATCATCCATTCTCTGTCCAGATGACACACCAAGTACCTTCCTACCTGTCTCTCTAATTACTGTTGCTGTAGTAGCCCAGTCACTTGGAAGCTCTTTCTTACCACCCAGAGCCTTTAACAGCTCGTCTCTGAATTTCTCACAACATTCTTCCTTCTTTAGCTTCCACCATTTGGTCTTCTTCTCTGATTTTACTCTTTTTCTCTTCTTCGCAACAACAGTCATTCTACACACAACCATCCGATGCTGTCTGGCCACGCTCTCCCCTGCCACAACCTTACAGTCTCCAATCTCTTTCAGGTTTCCTCTTCTACACAGAATGTAGTCGACCTGTGTACTCCTTCCTCCACTCTTATAGGTCACTCTATGTTCCTCCCTCTTTTGGAAATAGGTATTGACTATAGCCATTTCCATTCTCTTGGCAAAATCCACCACCATCTGTCCTTCCTGGTTTCTTTCCTTGACACCAAACCTACCCATCACTTCCTCATCCCCTCTGTTTCCTTCACCAACATGTCCATTCAGGTCTGCTCCAATCACCACTCTTTCCTCCCTGGGAATACTCTCTATCACTTCATCCAAATCTTTCCAAAATGTATCTTTCTCCTCCCCATCACATCCAACCTGTGGAGCATAACCACTGACTATGTTTAGCATCAGACCTTCTACTTCTACCTTCAGGCACATCACCCTATCTGACACTCTCTTCACCTCTACTACATTCTTTGCCAACTCCTCCTTCAGGACCACCCCTACTCCATTTCTCTTTCTATCCACACCATGGTAAAACAGTTTAAACCCTGCTCCAATACTGCGAGCCTTGCTGCCCTTCCACTTGGTCTCTTGGACACATAAAACATCTACCTTTCTTCTCTGCATCATGTCAGCCAGCTCTCTACCTTTGCCTGTCATTGTCCTCACATTTAGAGTTGCAACCCTCAGTCCTACATTCTTCACTTTCCCCTTTCTCCCTCTGTCTCCTGACACGTTTCCCTCCTCGGGGTCTTCGACTAACAGTAGCACAATTTCCTCCGGCACCCTGTTTGTCGACAGCACCGGTGGCGGTCGTTGTTAACCTGGGCCTCGGCCGATCCAGTATGGTTTCACTTACAAACTTGCATTGTAGTTTTGGCAAAAGTGTTATACATCGGATGCCCTTCCTGACAAAACCCTCACCATTTACCTGGGCTTGGGACCGGCACAGGAGATACACTGGCTTGTGCTCCCTAGTGGCCTTTTCTGTCAGAATATTTAGGTGTAAAGTGAGAAGAGCACACGTACGGTAGCTCCCTCTTCCTGGCTGCCACAACCTTCTTTTCTTCTTCTCCCCATTCATTGACTTTGCCCACAGTAACCTCAGGTTGTTATCTTTTGGAAAGCTGTGAGAGGCAAATATTACTATTATTATTATTAATATTATACAGTATTCAGTGTAATTTACATGCCAAAACAGCTTGCTTTTGTATTTCATTTGTATTACCGTTACCTATACATTCATTTTTTATTACCCCCTCCAAATAAAACAACTGGAAACAATGTTCGACTCTCACTGTGGCATATTTACTCAAACTCATAGTTTACAAAACTCTAGTAAAACATTTTTATTTTTTTATTTTTTATTTATTTGTTCATTTTACATTTTGTAAAGAAAAAAACATTTTTACATTTTAACAATCAAATGAAAAAGAAAAAAAAAACATAAAATGAAAGGAGACAGGGAGAAGAAAAAAATCTTATTTTACCTGCCCCTTATTTCTATAATAATAACAAAAAAAGCGAGATCAATAAAAATAACTCAATCAAATATACAAATTTCCAAGCCACTCAACAATGATACAAAATTTAAGCTATTTACATGATTTGAATACACATTTAAGTTTTAGTACAATTTGACAATTTGAGTATTTAGTATCTAATTAACATATTAGCTTTAATAATTTTTTTTAAAGACTGTAAGTGAGTTAGTAGTTTTAATTTCATTTTCTAAACTATTCCACAAGTCAACACCTTGGATTGATACACACCGTCCTTTCAAACTTCCATCCATCCATCCATTTTCGTCCGCTTATCCGGGGTCGGGTCGCGGGGGTAGCAGCCTAAGTAGGGAGGCCCAGACTTCCCTCTCCCCAGCCACTTGGAGCAGCTCCTCTGGGGGAATCCCAAGGCGTTCCCAGGCCAGCCGAGAAACATAGTCCCTCCAGCGTGTCCTGGGTCTTCCTCTGGGTCTCCTCCCGGTGGGACATGCCCGGAACACCTCACCAGGGAGGCGTCCAGGAGGCATCCTAACCAGATGCCCGAGCCACCTCAACTGGCTCCTCTCGATGTGGAGAAGCAGCGGCTCTACTCCGAGTCCCTCCCGGATGACTGAGCTTCTCACCCTATCTCTAAGGGAGAGTCCAGACACCCTGCGGAGAAAACTCATTTCAGCCGCTTGTATCCGAGATCTCGTTCTTTCGGTCACAACCCAAAGCTCATGACCATAGATGAGGGTGGGAACGTAGATCGATCGGTAAATTGAGAGCTTTGCCTTTCGACTCAGCTCTCTCTTCACCACGACAGACCGGTACAGCGCCCGCTTCACTGCGGATGCTGCACCTATCCGCCTATCGATCTCACGCTCCAGTTTTCCCTCATTCGTGAACAAGACCCGAGATACTTAAACTCCTCCACTTGGGGCAGGACCTCCTCCCCGACCCGGAGAGGGCATGCTACCCTTTTCCGGCTCAAGACCATGGCCTCGGATTTGGAGGAACTGATCCTCATCCCGGCCGCATCACACTCGGCTGCAAACCGCTCCAGCGAAAGCTGTAGATCACGATCTGATGAAGCCAATAGGACCACATCATCTGCAAAAAACAGAGAAGCGATTCTAATGGTGTGCTCACACCGAGCAGCGTTTTTACCTCCAAAGCTTCCAGCCTCCATGTAAAGTCAATGGTGGACGCACTTCCAGGCACCTCCTGGCGTCTGGCGTCAGGTCGCGTGCGTGTTGCGCGTTCTGAGGAGCGTTTTTTCGTGCACGTGAACCGGCTTCCACCTCCAAACCGAGCATTCAACATGTTGAAGATTTCGCGGTTCAAACTTTCAAACGCCGCTCAACTCCACCTGATTGGTTGGTGTGTCAACCAATCAGGGAGAGTCGGGGGGCAGAAGAGAGGGGGCAGTGGGAGAGTCCCTATGTGACGCGGAAACGAGGGTGCGCGCGCACTATGTGACGTATTGTTTGTCGAAAAAAAATAAAAAGACCCGCGAGCTCATGGACTATGGAAGAGAAACTCATTGTAGCTGTGTGTTCGCGACAATTCCTTCATGACCAGTCAAGTCTGCTCGACAGAGACGGAAATAAAAGGCTCCTCGCCTGGCGGAGTGCAGTGACACCGGTAAGCTCCTCCCACACCCCGACGCCACAGTCACGAAGCCGCCGCAACACTACAGTTTGGACAACACTGGGTAGCGCGTCCACTTGCGTGCGTGAGGAGCTTTTTGGAGGTTCAAAACGCTGCTCGGTGTGACTGTACCATTAGGCCACCAAAACGGATCCTCTCAACACCTTGGATGCGCCTAGAAATTTTGTCCATAAAAGTTATGAACAGAATCGGTGACAAAGGGCAACCTTGGCAGAGTCCAACTCTCACTGGAAACGAGCCTGACTTACTGCCGGCAATGCGGACCAAGCTCTGACACCGGTCGTACAGGGACCTAACAGCCCATATCAATGGGCCTGGTACCCCATACTCCCGGAGTACCCCCCACAGAACCCCCCGAGGGACGCGGTCGAATGCCTTTTCCAAGTCCACAAAGCACATGTAAACTGGTTGGGCAAACTCCCACGCGCCCTCCAGGACCCTGCTGAGGGTGTAGAGCTGGTCCAGTGTTCCACGACCAGCACGAAAACCACACTGCTCCTCCTGAATCCGAGGTTCGACTATCCGACGGACCCTCCTCTCCAGAACCCCTGAATAGACCTTACCAGGGAGGCTTAAGAGTGTGATCCCCCTATAGTTGGAACACACCCTACGGTCCCCCTTTTTGAATAGGGGAACCACCACCCCAGTCTGCCAATCCAAGGGAACTGCCCCCGATGTCCACGCAATATTGCAGAGTCGCGTAAGCCAACACAACCCCACAACATCCAGAGCCCTAAGGAACTCAGGGCGAATCTCATCCACCCCTGGAGCCCTGCCACCGCGGAGCTTTTTAACCACCTCGGTGACCTCAGCTCCAGAGATTGGAGAGCCCGACCCAAAGTCCCCAGGCTCCGCTTCCTCAGTGGAAGACGTGCCAGTAGGATTGAGGAGGTCTTCGAAGTATTCCGCCCACCGACTCACAACATCCCGAGTTGAGGTCAACAGCACGCCATCCCCACCATAAATGGTGTTGGTCGCGTACCGCTTTCCCCCCCTGAGACGCCGGATGGTGGACCAGAATCGCCTCGAAGCCGTACGGAAGTCATTCTCCATGGCCTCTCCGAACTCCTCCCACGCCCGAGTTTTTGCCTCAGCAACCACCCGAGCCGCATGCCGCTTGGACTGTCGGTACCTATCTGCTGCTTCCGGGGTCCCACAGGCCAAAAAGGCCCAATAGGACTCCTTCTTCAGCATGACAGCATCCCTCACCGCCGGTGTCCACCACCGGGTTCGAGGGTTGCCACCACGACAGGCACCAACAACCTTGCGGCCACAACTCTGATAAGCTGCCTCGACAATAGAGGCGCGGAACATGGCCCACTCGGACTCAATGTCCCCCGCCTCCCTCGGAACGTGTTCAAAGCTCTCCTGGAGGTGGGAGTCAAAAACTTGTTCTGTATTTTGGCTTTGTAAAAATCTCCATTCCTTTCAGGTTGTAACAGCTCATTCTTTTTACAAAATTTACTTGAACATTTGGAAGCAATGAATTTTTATGAGCTCTATACATTACCAACAAAATGTTGTAATTTACCAAATCCTAAAACTTAAAGAGGAACTAAACCCAAAATTAACTTTTTTTAGCTGATAAACTCCCTAGAATGTGTTCAAAATGTTATCTAGCACTATGGCTGTGTTTAGTTTCATATAATTGTGCGTATCTGTGTAAATCGGCTAATTGGCAATATTTTGGCCTAAAAACGTGTTTACGGTAGTCCTTTGGGTTGAACAGAGGTTATTGCACCTTAATTTTCATATTGGTCAGGACTGTTCACTCTGATGTGTCTTGTACACTCTGATGTCACAAAGGTGGTTCAAGCAGAGCCAATCCCCTGCAGAGATGAGAAGGTCCTGCAGCTGTGCATACCTTATATGGAAGTGCTACATTTCACTCCTGACAAGCGGTTTTTTTTTCTTTTCATTTTCATTTTTTTAGGCCTTTGGTTTTGGATGGAATGGGTGGAATAGATAAATACATCTACATGTTTATTCTTTGTTGTTGCTTGGTGTATGTTGTTGGCTAGAGGTTTAATTTGTTTTAGGTTGTTGCAGGTGGAGGCGTGAACAAAAGCACAACTCTACCTCCACCCCTCCTTGTCTCTCGACACGCCCATTTTCAGGGAGATTTTGGAAGGAGGAGTTACCGATCCACAGGGTGTGGAGTTGCTCTTTAATAATAATAATAATAATAATGTCTATTCCTGTCATCTGCGTATGTTTCCCATACACAGACGAAATTCGTCTCTGCATTTAACCCAACCACCTACCAGGTGGTGCAGTGAGCAGCCCGAAAGCGCCCGGGGAGCTGGAGAAATAGGTGTGCACTCATAGACACCCCAAGCTGGGTAGTGGCCGGGGCGCGAACCCGCGACCTTCGGATCCGTAGTCAAAAGCCCTGCCACTAGACCATCTTGGCTCCATTTAAGCAATCTAAGTTGCTTAAACAATATATTCGAAGGATGGCAGTAAGGTTTTCCCGCAATAGTTCTCACTGCTCTTTTTTGTAAAATAAATATAGCGTTCGTCAAGGTTTTACACCCCTTTCCCCAAACCTCTATACAGTAAATCAAGTGCGGAACAACTATGGCATTATAGAGCAAATACAACGCTCTTTCATTCAACAAATCCCTTACTTTATACAACACACCTGTGGATCTAGATATCTTAGTTTTAACCGAGTTAATTTGCTGTTTCCAAGTGAGCTTATCATCTATCACCACTCCCAAGAATTTCATTTCACTTGCTCTGGTTATTTCAACATCATCAATGTTTAGAGAAAAACCCGTAGTTTTTGTTTTTTTACTAAATAACATGTAATTAGTTTTATCTAAGTTTAATGATAGTTTGTTTAATTTGAACCAGTTTTGTAATTTAACAAATTCCATATTTAAACATTCAGACATTTGGTTTAAATCATTACCAGAATAAAAAAAGGTAGTATCGTCAGCAAAAAGTATACATTTTAGAAGTCCAGACACCATCACTAAATCATTCACATATAAATTAAACAATTTTGGACCAAGTATTGAACCCTGTGGGACTCCACATGTGATTTTACAAAAGTTTGATCTATTTTCCTCTATCTGAACAAATTGTTCTCTATCTTTTAGATAGCTGCTTATCCATTCAAGTGCAGGTCCTCTAACGCCATACTTGTCCAATTTATTAATGAGAATTTTGTGATCAATAGTGTCAAAAGCCTTCCTTAAATCAACAAATAAACTTATACAATGTTGTTTGTTGTCAACGGCTGTGGTGATTTGTTCCATAAATTCCATTAAAGCCATAGATGTAGAATATTGTGTTCGAAACCCATACTGACTATCACTTAGAATGTTGTACTTTTTAAGAAAATCGTCTAATCTGATTGAAAAAAAATTTCAAGAATTTTTGAGAATTGTGGGAGCAATGATATTGGTCTGTAATTGCTAAAGTTGCCCCTATCACCGCATTTGAAAATAGGGACCACTTTAGCTACTTTCATTTCATCAGGAAATGTGCCCGTAATGAAAGACAGATTACAAATGTAAGTGAATGGATCAATTACATCAGTTATTATGTTCTTGACAACCATCATATCCATGTCACACCAGTCTCTAGACCTATTATCTGAATTTTTTTTAACTATCATGATTATTTCATCTTTATCAGTCTCTTTTGGGAACAATGTATTTTCACAACCTTTAATTAAGTAACATACGTCCTTGTCCACTTTAGAAATTGTTTTTACAAGATTTGATCCAACGTTTACAAAGTAATCATTGAATCCATTTGCTACTTCATTTTCATTTAGTATTACATCATTTTCATTCACAAAACATTGGGACTTAAACATTTCTTTTTTGTGTTTGTTTAAAACACTGTTCATCACATTCCAAGTTGCTCTCATATCGCCACGTGTGTTACGTAGCAATTTACTATAATATTCCTTCTTTTGTTTTTTTTTATAATTCCTGTTAATTTATTTTTATACTTTTTATATTTGATTTCTGCCTCAGGGGTTCTTGTTTTCAGGAAACAAGAATGCAGATGGTTCTTTTTCTTACATGCGTTCCTTAGTCCAGTTGTCATCCATGGTTGATCAATTTTGCGTTTTTGCGTGGAATTTTTCTGCAGACAGTTCTTTTTGTACAGGGTATCCAAGATAGCCATAAACTCATCATATGATTTGTTTACGTCATCCACATACACACCATTCCAATTTTGTTTTACTAAATCTTTTTTGAAACTATCTATTGCTCTTTTGGTTGTGTTTATTTTATATTTTGGTCTTATAATCGGATTTCTGATATTATTTTCCATTTTACAAATCGTAAACACTAGCAAGTGGTCACTGAGATCAGTTTTTAAAATACCACTTGTATTAGTTTCATCAGTCAAGTTTGTGAAGATATTGTCGATTGTTGTTGTACTATGAGTTGTTATTCTAGTCGGATTTGATATCAAGGGAAACAAAGTCAGACTACACATTGCATTAACAAATGCACTAACATTAGAGTCGTCTGAATTACCCAGATCGATGTTAAAATCACCACATAAAAAGACAGTTTTGTTACCACTCTTTCCAAACAACTCCAAGATTTTGTCAGTAAATGACTCTATGTTTGACCCTGGTGCACGATATACACAACTTATTATTAAATTTTTGTCATTTTTATTTATTATTTCTATAGTTGCCATTTCCATTAAATTGTCTACAGCTATAGACATGGCATCAATTTGTTTACATTTGATTCCATTTTTAGCAAATAAAGCTACTCCTCCACCCTTTTTTTGTGTCTGTTTTTGTAAAATAGTTCATAACCTTCTATAAAAGCATTATCGATATTGTCATCATTTAGCCATGTTTCAGAGAGTGCTATGATTGAAAAGGTTTTGTTTAGATTTTTTAAATATTCAGTTATCCTCGTTAAACTTGCATTAATACTTCTACAGTTAATGTGAATAATGGAGATGTTTTCATCCTTTATCTTAATATCATTAAATTGAATTTTGTCATAATAATTACTTTTGTTGAATAATGGAAATACATGTTTTTCTATTTCTTCATCGGCATCATATATTTTAAGATCCGATTTATTATACGGCATCATGAGTTTGTGTAATTATTCTTCATGGTGTTAATTGTTTAGAATTTTTGATGTATATTATTAAGAAGTGAATCTTGATCATAACCTATTTATGTCTTGAGCTTTTCCAAGTCAGATAAATCCTGTATTACTTTCGGTTGTGAATCTTCTTGCACTTTAATCCAGATTTTCCCATTTTTCGTCCATGTTGCTACTATTTTGTTTTGTTTTCTTAGGATTCTGGCTTCCTTTGCAATAATACCATTTCTTTTTGTTAAGTGTTCATTTATGTAGATTCTTGTTCCTCTTAATTTTTTTGCCTGCATGATTATTCTATTTTTAATTTTCCTACTGATGAACCTCACAACTACTACTGGTTTAAGATTCCCAGTTTTACTGGGTATTGTATGACACATTTAAATGTCTTCATGGTCAATGTCAATGTCCTTATCCTGTAGAAAGGACACCACCTGGTCTTCTAGAGTCTTCTTCTCTTCAGGTGATGAATCCTCCGTTATTCCTTCATTTTTTGTGACTTTAGAGTACAATCTATTTTTTATGTCCAAGCCAGTAATTACCAGATTTTCCTGTCTTGCGTTTTGTTCCAAATCATCAATTTTTAGTTCTAAGTCTGAATTGTTTTTGTCTTTCAGACTTATTTGTGACTTCAGTTGCTTGATTTCATCAAACAAGACCATCAGGAGCTTTTGTTGAGCTGTAATTTTTGCCATTTCTGAGCTGATAAAGTTCAGTGATTTCTTAATTTTGTCGAGTTCATCAGGGTTTTGTTCACTCAGAGCTTGTTTTTCACATCTAGATTTTCCTGCCATTTTTATATAATTTTCCACTTAATGTCAGCTGGAAAGAATGAAACAGACCTCCTCTTCGTCCGCTTCCAGTCTCCTCTTGCAGTATGCGCTCCTGGGGTCAAAAACAGCCAGTGACATCACTCCAGAAATCTGGGTCAGCAGCCCTTCCGCGTTGTCATCTGTCGTCATCCGCCAAGAAACGCCTCCACGCCCAAAGCCCAGCCACAGATGCTAGCTCGCTAGCTAACGTTAGCTCCTGCACTCGACAGGCGAAGAGCCGACGTCCATCCACCACCAACCACGAAGAGTCTGATCCCACCACGATTCCAAACGCCTCCAGATGGCAGCCCTCCAACTACGGACCCGACTCCGGTCAAGGAAAAAATGAGCATGGACATTAACAAGTTTACTCAAATTCCCATTTTGCAAAAGCTTTAGAACAATTCCATCTTCTAAATTATGATTTGGAGGTAATACAGCAAAAGTAAGATGGATTTTCGGATTATGTTTTTCAAGCACTAGACATAATTCTGGTTTTTCCTTGCTTGTGGTTCAGTGAATCCTGGTTGGATTGTAATGAAACTTGCAGTTTTAGAATCTGTGAAAACTCTCTTTTCAGAAGACCTATTGGTTGTGTGTGTACATGCCATGAGGTGACCAACTGAGACCGAGTTTTGCATTGGAGCCATTGTGTGCAATTTCTTTACTTGCTGATTCAACTACTTGTGGTCTTAACTGTTTTGTGAATGTAGAAATTTTTTTTTCTCTGAAACAATTCTAATGTTTCTTTGGATATCACACATATCTATATTTAAAATGTCAGACATTGAGTTAAAATAAATAAAAAATAAATTGTACTTCTGCCCTCCAATTGAAGGAGCGTTCAGGCAGCTGATGATACATTTTTCGTCAGTACAGGTTGAGTCATGTAGTTACCACCTTGTTAGACATAGCCTCATTAAAAAAAACACCAATGGAAGTTTATTTTTATCATGGCATTTTCCTCGATGGGTGCTGCAACCAAATGCTGCACAAGGTGAAGGGATTGTATGGTTGAATGACTTCTCCAAAATTGAGTCATATTTTGGCACATACAAAGTGACGTGAAAGTATGTCTATACAATATACGTCATTGGTCATCAAATCTGAGGCCATGGTCCTCAGTCAGAAAATGTGGATTGCTCTCTTCGGTTCAAGGGTGAGATTCTGTCTCAAGTAGAAGAGTTCAAGTATCTTGGGGTTTTGTTCATGAGTGAAGGAAGAATGGAGCGTGAGATTGACAGATAGATTGGTGCAGCATCTGCAGTATTTCAGACTCTGTACCAGTTTGTTGTGGTGAAGATGGAGCTGCTGTAAGGCAAAGCTCTCTGTTTACAGGTCGATCTTAGCCTGGCCCTCGCCATTCCTACGCAGCTCCGCTCAATTCTCATTTCCCTTCACTGCTGGGTCTGGGACTTCTCCCATCCACAAGGATATCTCCGGTAGATTTTTGACCGGACCAATCAGAGAACAGAAGGCGGAGTTTTGAACGACGTCGACTGACGTCGTCAAAATGGCTGCCGCCACGAAGGAATTTTCATTCCTTCGTGTCATGAAAACTAGGTAAAAAACTATTATTTCTTTGCTGAGAAAAATATATTTCTTAGCTGACGTTATATCAGAAGTGTTCCTGAGCTTAACAGAGAACAGAAGGCGGAGTTTTGAACGACGTCGACTGACGTCGTCATTCAAAATGGCTGCCGCCGCCACGAAGGAATTTTCACGAAAACAAGGTAAAAAACTATTATTTCTTTGCTGAGAAAAGTATATTTCTTAGCTGACGTTATATCAGAAGTGTTCCTGAGCTTAACAGTTCCTAAATCAATTCACGAAATGGTCAAATCTGCTGGATTTAAATAGTTTCGGTTTGACATTTTCCAAACAGCCTCGGGTGCGCTACGAAAATAAATGATAAAAAATCGAAATTTATCTCAAATGTTTCATCTAGGCCAACAGTCAGTAAATTAGAGACATATAATTACACACTGGTAGCAGAAAAAATATCCACCGAGTGGTTTCTGAGCTTTTTATCTGAATAGCCTGGACCTCGCCAGGCTAAACTAACAAAACTCCGCCTTCTGTTCTCTGATTGGTCCATTCAAAAATCTGCCGGAGAAATTGTTGTCTATGGGAGATATGCCAGACCCTAGTACGAAGTGAAGTGAAGGACATGGGTCTGGTTTCAACCAGGCTAGGTCGATCTAGGCTCCTATCCTCACCTATGGTCATGAGCTCTGGGTGACAGAAAGATTGTGGATACATGCGGTTGAAATGAGTTTCCTCTGCAGGATGGCTGGACTCTCCCTTAGAGATAGGGTGAGAAGTTCAGTTATCTGGGATAGACTTGGAACAGATATGCTACTCCTCCACATCGAGGAGCCAGTTGAGGTGGTTCAGGCATTTGTTAAGGATGCGGCTTTGGTGCCTCCTTAGGAATATGCTTTGGGCATGTCCGACTAGGACAGGAGTTTCAAACCCACTTACAAAAGGGGCTAAAATTAAAACCTCTTTTCTAACTAAGGGCCAGTTTCAGAATCTAAATTAACTCAAGTATAGAAATCCAACATATTTTCTTGGTTGCAGGTTCCTCAACAAGAGTTTGATTGGTCTCATTTGATGTTCTCTGTTACACTTTTGACGTCATAATCAAATATTACTGAAAAAATGAAGGTATTAAAGTATTTTACATTTAAAATAACATCTTGGAACTTGGGGACCAGTCAACGAGGGCCACATTTGGCCTTGCAGCTAAAATACCTAAAGTGGATGGAGATGTGAACTATTTAATTACCGGTAATTGTTGTGTGAATAGTTTTTTTCTAAAAGGAACAGCTAAAGAAGAAATAATGAATCTAGTAAAAAAATTCAGACAAGAGATCTAAAGACTGGGCAGACATGGATATGATGTTTGTGAAATATATAATGAGTCATGTTGTTGTGCCTTTTACATATACGTATGTAATTTGTTTTTCAACAGGAACATTCCCAGACAGAATGAAAGTAGCTAAAGTAGTTCCACTCTTTAAAAATGGGGATAAATGTGCATTTAATAATTACAGACCAATTTCCTTGTTGCCGCAGTTCTCAAAAATTTTAGAAAAATTATTTGTAACCAGATTAGACAAATTTGTTGATGGGCAAGATATTTTAAGTGATAGTCAGTATGGGTTTAGAGCAAAGAATTCTACATCTATGGCTCTCGTGGAGTTGATGGAACAAATAACTACAGCTGTTGATAAAAACAATATGGTGTAAGTATATTTGTTAATTTAAAAAAGGCTTTCGATACAATAGATTACACCATTCTCCTTGAGAAATTGAATGGGTATTCATTAGAGCAGTGTTTTTCAACCAGTGTGCCGCGGAACAGCAGTGTGCCGCGAGAGATCGTCTGGTGTGCCGTGAAAAATTAGTAAATTATGAAATTTTTATTAACTGGTGTAATTTCCTTACCGCGCGATAGGTGGCAGTATGGAGCATAGCGTCGCACATTAAAACAAGAGAAGTAGCGGTGCATGAACGTGACGTGAGCAGTGAGCAAAACAAACCAACAGCGAGGATCTTCTCAAACAAACAGCGATGGAAAACTTTTTCAAAAGAAAAAATACTAA
>JBBPBX010031923.1:4798-23901 GCA_038048925.1 Garcialebias charrua | reverse complement strand
GACAGGACACCCAAGCGGCCCCAGGGAAGCGGTCCTGGGGGTTTGCCAGTCCCGCCCACGGCAAACCCCCAGGACCCGAACCCCCCAGAGTCCAGGACAACACCTGACATTCTGCCACTCTACAAGACCCCACCCCCAGAATGGCAGCCATGGAACCAGGGGGTGATAAAAGGAAAAATAAATAAATAAATAATATTAGACCCCGAAACAAACACCCCCACCCCCAGATGTGCTGTTGGTGTGTGTTGTTGTAAAGTGCAATTAAAAAAAGGAAAGAAGAAGGAGCAGCGGCTGGCATAATGCCAGTTTCCCCTCCACCCCAACTCTAACCCAAGCCCTTACTGACTAGTGCATCATTTGCAAGTGAGCACAGGCATAGGAGGCGAGAATAGTGTCATCCCCGCCACCCATAACCACAGTGCCCACCCCAGGTTCCTATATGTGAATGTCATGAGGATGTTATTAGTGAATGTCTAAGGTGTGTAATAAACTTGAGTCCCAGGTGGTTCTGAACAACAGAGATGTAAAAATGTTGCAGCATACCCAAGCCTCAAAATCCCTACATGTATTAATTTTGAAATGAATAGGGCGGAGGTGCGCGGTGAGGGATGGGGAGAATAATAACTGCTGGAAAAATGCTCCCGCAGAGAGTCAGCTCCCCCGCTGACCCAACATACCCCCCCAGCTCGCCAAGATCCACCCAAGGAGCGAGGCCAAACAGCTCTCCAACCGTCAGACCATTGAGCTCCAGACCAGAGAGGGGCAGGGCCACGAAGGCCACCAACAGCACGACCAACAGCCCACACACCCCAGGGCGCAGTAACCCGCCGTCCAAGAGGACGCCAAATCCCACATGAACGACCCGGCCAAGAGTGCCCGCCTTACCGACAGAGCCAGGAAGTACCGGGACCGAGCCCCCACCATAGAGAAGGGCCAGCCAACCGGCCACGCATAGTCCCAGACCATCATCAAGGACATCTACCCAGTCCCCACCCCAGAAAAAATACTACACCCACCCTTCATACTAACAACTCTCAAAACACATAGCACACTAGACACCCAAGCTGGGTCAACCTGCCCCCTCCCATAGGCCACCGGTCACGCCCCCAGACACCCAACCCCCCAGCCCATGAACCCCCAACCCACCAACGAGCCGAGGGCCCCCGCCCAGAGCCGGGCACCAGAGCGCAAGCCAGCCAAAGGCCCGGCGACCCGCCCGCCAGAGCCCAAGATCCCCGACCCCCACCAGGCCCAAGCCGGGACGACACGCCCCCAGAACCCCAAGCCCCCGGCGCCCACCCCGAAACCACTCCCAGCACAGCCGGGCGACCGATCGGTGACCCATGACCACTGCCACAGACCACCTGAGGGCTCGCATGCAGCCCCCAGCAGACATCCCCCAGATCCACCCAGGTCTTCCCCAGGGTGAGGGCAGGGCCCCACTGACCAGACAGCCCCAGCAGCCCAGCCCCCAACACCCTCCACACCAGCCCCAATACCCTGCAAGGCCGGATCCCAGACCCTTCACCCTCGCTGCGTTACGGAGCCGATCAAAGAATGCCATAGAGATTGATCCAATGTGTCGGCAGATGCTGTTTCAAGACCAATATGATCTAACAGAAGATTTTTATACTGATTAATGCTAAGATTATTTTTATTTTTCCAATTCAGTAGTATAGTTTTCTTTGCGATGCATAAGGCAGTGAAAATCATGCAGGATGTGTTTTTTTCTAGTGCAACATCTTCAAAGATAGCCAATAAGGAAACAGACGGAGAGAGTGGAATATTACATTTCAAACATTTATACAAGTCTTCACAGACCTGGACCCAGAACCTCTGAACGGATGGATAGAACAGAGTGCGTGGATATAGTCATCAGGTATATTGTCTGTGCACTGTGAGCAGTCGTTAGATGATGTAAATCCCATCTTAAACATTCGCTGACCTGTATAATGTACTCTATAGAGAACTTTATACTGTATTAATTGTAAATTGGAGATTCTAGTCATTTTAAATGTTTTTAAACATTTTTGAGACCAGGTGTTTTGGTCAAAGTTGACTGATAAATCTGTCTCCCATTTTGCAACAGGTAGCATTATGGAGTCATCGATTCTAGACAATTTCTTGTATATTATAGATAATAATTTGGGGGGTTTAAAGGTGCAGTCTGCAGTTCTGTAGTGCAGTCTGTAAGTTGTCTAACAATATATTTTTAACATATTTCTTCACTCTGTCACTATCTCCTGACAGGCTGATGTTAGACAAAGTAATCTTTGAAAAAAACTATAGTCCCCTTGCTTCTCCAGGTGGTAAATAAGAATTTCAAAAAAGCCACAGTGACCCACCGTTAACCAGCCAATAAAAACAGAGTTTTTAACCAGCCAATAAAAACAGAGCTTCTCACGCTCCTAACCCACGCCCCCCCCAGCCCGCAGCGGCCGCGCAGGTTCTCGTTGAAATAATTGCAAAGCGATGCAAAACTGTTTTGTATGTGACACAAATGTATTAAAGTCCCCTTCTCCATCCCTGATCTGGACTTTTTTTTTGGGTTTTTTTGCCAAAAGTCAAGTGATCGCTTCATCCTCCGCTGAGTCATGACAGAAACATTCAAGAAATGGATTAATTTGTCACAAGCGAATTAAACTCGGGTTCAACGTGGCTGCGTGCGGCTCTGCAGATTTGCTGGTGTTCTTGTGTGCTGGACCAGCGCTCCCTGTTTTTATTTTATTTTTTAGAATGTTTTATTAACATATAATCACAGAACTTTGCAGCTGCTGAGGAAATGTAGTGGAGGTGGAGCACTCGGAAGCAGAGCGGAATTTCACCAACAGCAAGGTGGAGCAGAGCCATATATGGCTCTGAGTGGGGAGGGATCAGAATTCTTTCCCAGATGAAAATTTTCCTGTGCTGCGTTTTACCAAAAACTGCAGACTGAACCTTTAAGATTAATGAACTCTAGCACACTTACCCCAAAATTACACCACACGCGTTCCGGCTCCGCCCCGCTCCGGTCCGACCTCCGCAGCAAATACGCACCCTTTATAATCAATGACAGAGTTTACACTGGCTCCGCACGGCGGCGGCGAGCTGCGGCGAGCGGACGGCAGTCCGTCAAAATTAGAAATTTTTCTATTTCTGCCGGATGCCGGAGCTGTGCCGGAGTCAACTTTTGAAGATTACGTCGCACCAACAGGAAAAGGAACGAGCACAACTTCCGTATTTACAAAATAAAATCACCACGGGCGGACTAATCCTAGCTCTATACGGATTTATTTGTACAAAAATGCTGTCAAACTATCATTTATGACTATTCTATGACTAAACTATTATATTTATGACTATGACTACGCCTACAAACGCAATACAAGAAATAAATAAATAAAAAAGTATTTTATTCTGAAATGTAAACATCACTTCCTGTTGCTCAAACCATGTAGCTCATTTACGAGAGAAGATCAAGGCAGCAGTCTCTCTACAGTTGTTCTCCTTCTTCCACCGAATGAATTGTTTTGTTCTGACTTACTTATTTATCACTTGATTTATCGCGCGATCTCGCACGTGTCTCGGAGCGGCGCATCCAGGCGGACCTGAGCGGAGCGGAGGCAGTGGGCTTTGGACTCGCTCAGCTGCGACCTGCGGACCGGAGCGGGGCGGAGCCGCGTGTGGTGTAATTTTGGGGTTATTGGTGTTTCTAACAATGTTTTATTAAGCTTAAATTTCTTTCTTACAATAGACTTAATTTGTTGATATTCTATGAAGTATTTATTATTAATGTCATATTGTATTATTAATTTATTAAATGGAATAAAATCTATACCTTCAAATATGTGATACAGACGTTCAATTTCTGTTACATCAGTTATAATATACTGCACACTGAACCCCACAGTATCCTAACACAGTACCATACATAATTATCAAAAAACACATACAGTACAGTACATTTGGAACAATAATAAATACTGTAGTTAATTTCTTACTTTGAGCTGGTCAAGCCTGTCTCCGTCTGTTTGCATGTTAGCTCGTTACACGTCCGAGCTCTGCAGCTTCGTGCTGCTTCACGCGGTCCAAACTGTTTACAGGAAGGACTGTTAGCATGTTAAGTCCATACATAATGAAGGGAAAAACAGTGAATAACTTACTGGGAGCCGTTTCTCCGCAGGTGTCCATCCAAAAGGCTGCGCGCATTAGCATGTTAGCCCCTCCAATAGCTGCACGCGTTAGCATGTTAGCCCCTCCAAAAATCTGCCGCAGCTGTTTCTACACATTTTAGCATGTTAGCTAACATCCAACATCTGAGGCTGCCAGGCGGACATCGAGGCAAGCTCCCGGCTGCAGCAGTCCTCTCCGCCACTCGTCGGCGTTGTGTCCCCGGTGGGGCGTTAGCATCCACCTGTCCATCCTACAGCAAGGCTCGTTCGCTTTCTGCTGCTTCACGTGGTCCACAGCGTCGTTTTCCTTCATCCATCCGTCCCTCCGCAAAACCGCAGTTCAGCTCCCAGCTCATGTATCCGAGCGCAGCAACCTCTGATCGGACACGGTCCGTCCGAAGCCGGCTGTCGAGGCCGAAGCTAACTGGCTAAACTGGCGGGCACTGCCGAAAACTGACTGCCGAAAACCGGCGGAAACTGCCGGAAACTTCGTAAATCGGCTTAAAAAAATATAAAAATAAAATAATAATAATACTTTATTTATAACGCCATTTAAAACAACCACAGCTGCAACAAAGTGCTGTACACATTAAATCAAGAACATTTAAACACACAATTATTATTTTTAATTTAATTTTATATTTTTATTAATAAGATGTGTATGTAAAGTTGAATCGCCGTAAGTTGAGACCTCAAAACAAGTGAAAACAAGTGAAAAATCTTATTTTGAAGCTGATTTACGCAGTTTCCGGACAGTTTCTGGCAGTTTCCTGTTTCCCGTTTTGCTAGCTGTGGAGGCTACAGCTGCTTGTACTCTCTAAAAAAGCTAAGTCTGGTCCTCTGGACATTCAAAAAACAAAACAAAACCTGTTGGACCAAGCTGGACAGGTAGGAACAGGCAGCCGCTGTGGAAAAGTAGCTGTTTTATGGACGGCTGTTTTATGGACGTAAACGAATGGAGAATACAGAGGACGGAGAAACAGAGGAAATGGCTTCACCAGCAGTCCAGAGTAGGAAATTAACTCTTTTTCCCTTCATTATGGCTCTGAAATGTATGTGTTTTTGATACTTATGTAGGGTACTGTGTTAGGATACACTGTAAGAAATGTCCGTAGAATTTACATTGAAACTATGTAAAATCACAACATAAAAATACTGTAAAATGGAAAGCATAAATGTTTTGTTTAATTCACAGTTAACCTTTGTAAACTGTTAAACAATCTTTTTACGTTGTTTGCACAACAAAACTATGTGCGAATAATCAAATATATTTGTTAAAACTACAAATCGTGGTAAAAAACACAAAAAAATACTGTAATGGCTATAACAAAACAATTTTGTTAATATGACATTAAAATGCTGGAAAAACTAAAGTTTTGAACTGTTTTTGAAAATACAAATACAAAGGTAAATCACTTTACAAACTTCTGCTGTACTTTTAACATGATTGATGGAAGAATAATGACAAAAATAAGTTTGCATAGAGCACGAGACCTGAGTTTGCAGGTCGCTTTTGTAAATGAGCCCTCGAGGCTCTATGAGATTTACCTGACTAAATAAAGGTTGAATGAATGAATGAAAAGATAGTGATTTGTATACTTTTAAAGATAGTGATTTGTATATTTTTTTAAAGTTAGAAACAAAATGTTAAGTGTTGTAAGTCATGTGACCACGTTGGGTGGGGGAGAGGGGTTGAACTAAAAACGTTTTTCTTTCTTTCTACTAAAAAGAAACTGTCCAGATGAACTGATTGAGAATGAGCGGGTTTTTCTTTTAGTTTCTGCAAACACATTGCCTGGGACCAGAGCCTTTCTCGCTGAGCTCGGTAGGTGGCGGTATGCACCTTTACGTTGCTTGCGATCCGCCATGATAGAAAAGAAGAAGAAGAAGAACTGGCCTCGTCACGTTCACGGCTGCAGCTAGCCAGATACAGTACTGCTGTTTGGAGGAGCGGAGAAGAAATTTTCTAAAAACTTTTTACATCTTGTTTTGGAGTCTTTGGCTGTTGATTCAGAGAAAATAACATTTCCACGTAAGCTTTACGTTTACTTTTTTCCTACCGGGAATGTCTGCTGAACTGTTAGCGCATGTTGTAAGCTAATGTTAGCATATGTTATAAGCTAATTTAAGCACATGTTGCAAGCTAAGCTAAGCACATGTAATAAGCTAATGTTAGCACATGTTGTTCTAAGCTAGTGCCGTTAGCTTTTAAGACTGCTACACCAATGTGTGATAAATCACACACCCACCAAATTTTCTTAAATGATGACCTGCGTCTTTTGCACAAAGAAACTGGACACTTTAACTTAGGGTATATGCTACATTGCAAAGTGCATGGAATGAGCCTCGTTGTCTTTTCAAGTGTGTTGGTGCTAACTGTAGTCAAACATTTACAACTTACTCTGCTTTCAAGGGTCATTTTTATCATTTACATAATGCACCTGCGCCACAAGCTACAGCCGTTGTTGCCGATTTAAAATGCGCGGTTGCATTATGTGCCCACCATTTTCTCATGATGGTGAAAGAGCTAGTGTCTCACTTAAATGACCATATTGGAGAGGGCAGGTCAGTGTCATGCCCAGTTAAAGGTTGTAAGAATGTCTTTACAAAGAAGTCGTCATTTACTTCTCATATGTGTAGGAAGCATAAAGCATGCTCCCCTGATAGTATTGATGACATGTACATGGAAACTTGCCCTCAGTCCTCAAGTGCACTTGCCAGCACAGATAATTCTGAAAACACACATGAAGCCATGCAAGCAGCCAGTGAAGCTATTGACATGCCAGAGAATGATAGTGACTCATATCTCAGAAATGTGTGTGTCTTTTAACTTAAACTGCAAGGGCAGATGCTCATACCTGCTTCTACTATAAAAATTATTGTTGAGGAAATGCAAAATATTCACGAGTTAGGTCAAGCCTACACCATATCGAAAGTAATGTCCTTATTAAAAAATATGAGCCTAACAGACGAAGTGATCTGTCAAATCTGTGACTGCATGAAAACGTCTGATTTGTTCTCTGCCTGTCATCAGGGACAATTAAGAACAGTGTATTCCAGAAACCAGACATTCACAAAAATGTTTAAATATACAGAACCCAGAACAATAAAATGTTAGTAGAAAATGTTAACACTCAGAATGTGATCTAAATAATGAAAAATGTGTTGGTGAAATATTTTAACATATTATTTTACACTTTGTGCCCCATGCACAATGTTCTAAACAGGCATAGACATCTTCTTATATTGTACATTGTAAACCTTTTTTTTCCTCTCTGTAATTTACAGACCTGAAAACAGCTCACTTTCGTCTGATGAAGCTTAACCTGCCCAATCGCTGTCATTGCTCTCAGTTTCACCCCAAAGTTCAGCATCTACCTCATCCAGCAGCCCACAGCTTGACTCGCACTGGGAGGACAATTTTGAAATTCCATGGACTAAATTTCAAGAAGAACTGTAAAAAAGTATCAAGTGCCTCAGAGAGGAGTGGCCATTTTTGTTTGATGAAATTGGCATGTCGATCCACTTCAAGGAACTCACTGGGAACGACCTCAAGGAGACCTTCATATGCAACTTGGATTTGAAGGGAAAAAGGCTCCTCAACTACCTGACCCCTGTTTGTGTCAAGAACAACAAGAAGTTCCTTCAGACTTATGCAAGACTTCAGAGGCTACGGGGACAGCAGAGTGGCTGCTCAGAGGATGTGAAAGAGATGGTCCTGCTTCTCCTCAACTACTTTCATGAGAAGGAGGAGTCCATGTTCTTCTATGTACCGGTAGATGAAACGAGTCTGGCAGAAGATGTGCAACTGGAGCAAGTGGCTCTAATGCCAACCATCATTGTCTGTGGTAAGTCTGCTTCATATCTAATTTATTACGTTGTACTACTAATGGATTTTCTCATGCGAGTATAGGACCTAATAATATATACGGTACCCTGTTCAATTATTATTTTTTCTTTATAGGACAGTCATGCTATTCCTCAACAAGGTACATGCTGAGTCTGGACCGGACCCTTATCAACACAAACATCCCCTCCTTCGTTTCTGCGTTGTGCCTGATGTTCGGGAGCTACTATTGTTTCAACATCCATTATCCGTCTGAGCTGGCTTCAACTCTGGAATTGCTTCAAAGGTAAATAAATATGGCTTGCTTTCAATTTGTAATACTATAAAACAATATGTATTTTACCCAGATGCATGCTCAATAATCCAGGTAGAAAAATCTAGAAAAGCTAAGTCTGGTCCTCTGGACATAAAAAAAAAAAAAAAACTCTAGAAACGTTTAATCTTTCGTCTGAAAGACTTCTTCAGTCTGAGGTGCTGTATTCAGCTCAGTCTTATAGCACCTGCTCACAGTGGATCAACCAGTTTGCAGATGACAGCCTGAAACCAGCTGCTCCCATGATCAAGGAGGACCATCAGCCTAACGATGGATTGTTAGCACCCTGATGGTTGTTTGCTATTCACAGAGGGCTGAGTGATACTAGCAATAACAGCATTGTAAGATGGGGACAGTTGAACCCGGAGGCCTCCACCTCTGTTTAATGATGGACGGTTTCTTTTCACAAAGATGGCCACGTTCGTAGGAACACTGGTTTGAGAGAGGAGTAAAGGAGGCCATCTTTGTGAAAAGAAACCGTCCATAATTAAACAGAGGTGGAGGCCTCCGGGTTCAACTGTCTCCCTCTTACAATGCTGTTATTGCTAGTATCACTCAGCCCTCTGTGAATAGCAATAACCATCAGGGTGTTAACGATCTATCGTTAGGCTGATGGTCCTCCTTGATCATGTGAGCAACTGGTTTTGTCTGTCATCAGCCAACTGGTTGATCCACTGTGAGAAGGTGATATTTATAAGACTGAGCTGAATACAGCAACTCAGGCCCTGTTTACACAGACACTGTGGGGGGAAACGGAGGTTTTGGGTATGTTAATTAGATGAAAAGTTTTGCGTTGACATGGGTCCGCTCGAATCTCCCCCCTCCCTCATGCCCCCCCTCCTCCTTTCATGAATTCACTGTACAGTAGTTACCATGCCCGGTCATTAGTTAGCGCTGTGGATTTTTGAACCTTCACCCACTGCACATGCGTGCTGCCTCACTCTGCTGGCAGACTGCTGCGTTCTTCTGGACTAAACGTTGAGCTATCAACAAGTTAACAACAAGTTAAAGCTGAATTTTGGATAAGAGTCGACAGATTTGACACCAAGTGGGACCTCTTCATCTAACAAGCTGCACACCAGACGCTGAGTGGACTGTGGACCAGAACAGAGTTGACGAGGATGATGTCGGACTTTACTCCATGAAAAACATGACTTACAGCAGGTAAATCAACGTTCTTAATTTAATTTTTGCTTGTGTTTACTTTGATCACACAACAACGAACTGAGCTTTTATTTATTTCTTTTTTTCTGCGAGGTGGAGAAGCTGTCGTTCCAACAGGCGGACCGGTTCTGATGGGGTCCAGATGAAAACACAGCAAGAGTCTAGTTCATTAACATATTTACAGTTCAGTTAACGTGTTTTAATAGTGTTCAGTTAAATTCTCAGTGTTTGTGTGACGTACAGTTTGTGGTGTTGAATGAATAAATAAATAAACCTGGTGTCTTCATTTTACGTTACGCATTGTTTAAATAACGTAACGAGTCCAGATAGATAGCTCAGATTACTATATATCTCCCACGCTAACATAAATACTGTTATTGTTAAACTGTTATTATATAGCACATATTTTGCAGCGTGACACGTGAAATGTCTGCCTGCCCTGACTGTCCGAGCATGCGTGCTGCGCGCATGTGTTCAAACAAAAGATCAGCGGGAGATGTTTACATTATCAACGGGGGGTCAGCGAAAAACCTCCACTCTGCAGGGTGAGTTCAAAAACCATCGGAGTCAAAGAGGGGGCCCAATGGACTCATGTCAATGATAAGCACATCCGCAGAGATAAAGGAGCGGTTCCACTCAAAATACGCGCCGTGTAAACAGGGCCTCAGACTGAGGAAGTCTTTCGAACGAAAGACGACAATGGCCCTCATTCACGAAAATGTTCGTATTTTTATCCTAAATTTATCCTACTTTTGTTCGTACGAAGCGTTCATACGAACATGCCACGTCAGATTCAACAAAGTCTTCTATCCTCAGGAAAAGTGTGTAAATGGGTTGCGTAAATATGATGAATCCCACCTGTTCCAACCACCTGCGCGTGCACGCGGAGAGGTCATTTACATAATTCCCACCCCTCAAAACGCCATATAAGGCTACGTTTCCTGCCTCGGAGGCAAAACGTGTTTGTGCATAAAATGACAGCGAAAAGTAAAAAAGAAGAACTCTACCGGTGCGGAGATTGAAGTTTTGCTCTCCTTGATCGAGAAAAGTAAATCTGTCCTTATTAGCAGCGTCACTCATGGGAGTAAATGACCAACTAATGACAAAGAATGTCTGTTTATAAGAAATGTGGACCTTAAAATATACACGTGTACTGGTGGCTAACTGGTTAAAACATTGCACTGTTATCGAGATTTCGTGGGTTCGATTCCCACAAGGTATGCCTATTTTTTTTCCCTTCCTTCTTTAGATTATTTATTCATTCCAGATTAAAGACTTTATGCTTCATTTCTTGTTGTATTGTAAATAGTTTTCTTGTGTTTTTTAAATCTGGAATGAATTAAAAGGAGAAAAAAAAAACGTTGTCCCATGTGGGACTCGAACCCATAAAGTTCTGCACTACGACGCAACGCTTTACTGATTGAGCTATCTGACAGCTATGACTGCGACAGGAGGTCAACCTAAAGTCTGCGTTACCGAGACAAATTAAACTTACATTAATTCATAATTTAAGTTGGTTTTAGTTTGAGATCTTCATATTAATATTGTAGTGTTAGAAAACGGCATTGATAACAAATTGATTTTAATTTAAATACTTTAATAAGTTACCATACCATACCATACCATTTTATTTATAAAGCACTTTAAACAGGAACAAGTCCACACCAAAGTGCTGGACAAACAAACACGCAACACATACAATGAAGTACAACATGAAAAACATAAAAACATTGCAGATCATAAATCAAACGATCCAGTACACATCAGCTGGCATTGAAAGCGATGGAGTAGTAGTGAGTTTTTAACCGGGATTTGAAAACCGAGAGGTTTTAAGTTAGTCATTATTATAAGTTAGTCATTATTACATTTAAAAATATAATTCGACTTCAAACAAAACCTATTGTCAAGACCAATTGTGGTGCGTGACTTTTTTAAACTCTAAATATTTTCTAAATAATGAAATATTAAGTTATTAGTGGAGAAATTCCGTCTGGATGACAGCAGACTGACGCTCCTAAAATATACGACAGGTCCGGACCACTCGTAAATTTTGTTCGTATCTGAAAAAAATCGTAGGATACGAAAACATTGTTGAATGCCGCAAATGATCCTAAATCACTCGTACGCACAGTTTAAGAACAAATCTGTGCGTACGAACGGTTCGTGAATGAGGGCCAATGTTTCTACTTTTTTGTTTTGTTTTTTTGAATGTCCAGAGGACCAAACTTAGCTTTTTTAAATATGTATTTTACTTTACTGAAACTTCTAAATAATTATGATGGTCGTCTTTTCTTTTAACAGGTGTTTTTTTCGAATAAATCCAGAAAAGGGAACCAAAGTGGAGAACAAAAACTCCAAGTGTCGTCTCAACGTGAACCCCCGAGTCCTCACCCTGATACAGGAAATCACCGATCACGAGTGGTGTGACACCTAAATAAGGACTCTCTCTGTGGACTCAACTTGTTCAATGAAGAGGTATGCAAGTTTTTGTTTTTTGGACTGTTGGCAGGAAAAAAATATTTGAAGTTTCTGCTCTGTGGACTGTTCATTGAAGCACTGCAAGTTTTTGTTTTTTGGACTGTTGGCAGGAAAAAATATTTGAAGTTTCTGCTCTGTGGACTGTTCATTGAAACACTGCAAGTTTTTGTTTTTTGGACTGTTGGCAGGAAAAACTATTTGAAGTTTCTGCTCTGTGGACTGTTCATTGAAGCACTGCAAGTTTTCGTTTTTTGGACTGTTGGCAGGAAAACATATTTGAAGTTTCTGCTCTGTGGACTGTTCATTGAAGCACTGCAAGTTTTCGTTTTTTGGACTGTTGGCAGGAAAACATATTTGAAGTTTCGGCTCTGTGGACTGTTCATTGAAACACTGCAAGTTTTTGTTTTTTGGACTGTTGGCAGGAAAACATATTTGAAGTTTCGGCTCTGTGGACTGTTCATTGAAACACTGCAAGTTTTTGTTTCCACATTTACAGTATTTTCTGGTGTATAGGTCGCACCTGTGTATAGGTCGCATTGTCCAATTATCACCAATAGATTGGAAAAATCCCTAGATAGGTCGCACTGGTGTATAGGTCGCACCTACGTTTAGCTCTGCTGCAAATGTCTGCCACAGGAGCACACAGCAAGGCTTTTAAGAAGATTAACACTTAAAAACAATTATTTGTTTGATAAAAATTATAGGTGTCTGAGCTGAACTTTTCCTTAATAAATGAACGTAATTGTGAAATGAGCTGGATTTTAAAATTTGTTTCACCGAAAGTGATAACAAGCCATATTTAGGTCGCACCGGTGTATAGGTCGCAGGCCTTGAAAAAAACCCTAAAAAGGTGCGACCTATACACCGGAAAATACGGTACACATTTTTTGTTTAAAGTATTAAGAGAACTGCTAAAAATGGAAACATTTACATTTAATTTCTTTTAAGCTTTTTGCCTGGCATTTTTTTGTTAATTGAAAACTGTCTTGACTAAAAGAGTTGAGTTTTTGATTGTGGATTAAATCGGAGTCGCTGAATTGTTTAAAAATTGTGTCAATAAATTTTTCTAAAGTGATATGTACCTCTCATTCCATGATACATTTTGCATGTTTTTTAATGACAGTAGTAGTACTGGTAGTCAATTAGCGGGTTTAAAAAGTAACTCACCATATAATTTGATTATTATTAGCGATGAACAAAAAACACAAAATATCCATTATTTTACATACAAAATTTTACTGTGGTTTTACCAGTTTAAATTAGTTTTTTGGTTGATATTTCCCAGTAAATTTAGCCAGTTTTTGATGTAGTAAAAACATTTATTAGAGGTAAAAAATACAGGAAAGGGTCTTCTTATGTAGAACAAAACTATGTAAAATTAACATTTAATTTGTGTTGACTTAACAGACTAATAATGTAAATTAACAGAAATACAGGAAAGGGTCTTCTTATGTAGAACAAAACTATGTAAAATTAACATTTAATTTGTGTTAACTTAACAGACTAATAATGTAAATTAACAGAAATACAGGAAAGGATCTTCTTATGTAGAACAAAACTATGTAAAATTAACATTTAATTTGTGTTGACTTAACAGACTAATAATGTAAATTAACAGAAATACAGGAAAGGGTCTTCTTATGTAGAACAAAACTATGTAAAATTAACATTTAATTTGTGTTGACTTAACAGAATAATAATGTAAATTTACAGTGTCAATCACTGTAAGTTAATTTACATATTTTCTCTGTATATTTAATTACGTTGTGCCCGTAATTTTTACAGGAAAACTCTGGTAACCACAGCTGCCAGCGTTTTCCTGTAAAAACGACAGTTTTTTTTTTACGGTGTAGGCTAAGTGCTTAGTAAAATACAGTACTGTACGTATAAGGTGCAGTTTGGACGTATGTTTCGAGTTACGTCGAAATTCACTTTACAATGCCACGTAGGAACGGAACTCCGTCGTAAGTCGGGGACTACCTGTATTTAAAACACTTATTTACAAAGGGAACCAGGAACACTTTAGGAGAGAGGTGACAGGATGAGTCCAGGAGCATATGAGATGTTGCAGATCACTGGATGGGCCATCTCTTACTGGACAAGGATTCAAGGTTCTTTATTTGTCATTCACACCACATGTGGAACATGTGGTGTGAATGAAATTGTGCACAAAATTGTAGGGGAACCAAGGAACCACATCACATGGAGCAGAAGTTTTCAGATTCAAGACTAGTAGGGCAGATGGTGGAATGGCACAGAACAGCTGAAAGTGGACATGGTTCAACAGGAACAAGGAGCTTCACAAGGGATCCAAGGAACAGGACTCCAGGAGACCTGATTGCTGGAGGCGCGAGGAGAAAGGCAAGGTAAGTCAAACTAATTACTTGGTCACAATATGTCTTTACTACAAGCAACTACAGGGAGTTTTGCAATGCTCCAGCAAAGAAGGAGTTTCTCCTGCAGTCCTTTATACACCTCCTCAGGGAGATCTGCACCAGCTGCTGCTCATTGGCACCATCAAGGAACCAGGAAGCTGTGGAAAAATGCTAAAAGCCCATGGCTGCAGATGTCGTCCGATCCAGCCACCCATATTCAGCTGACCTCTTGGTCTACCCGGACTGCAGGATCACCCGAGTGCTGGGCAGAACTCCTCAGAGAGCGATGGCCACTCCTCCCAACAGTCTGCCTAGCTCCTCGTCACCGTGGACAGCCGGCTGCAGATGCCAGGGGATGATCAAGTCCTTCTGCTGTCACAAGCCATGTTTCCTGCTAGTTCCAGGATCTCAGTGGTCAAACACTTGAGCACAGCTGGCAAGTAGATGGGAATGCATCTATGGCTTATTTGAGATTTGGAGCTGTAGTTGAGATATTATTTAAGCTTTTGAGGTGTTAATCAGCAGCTCCCGTTTGTAAAAAATACCTTGTTGTTAAGGTTATACCTCATAACAAATGTCCAAAAGTCAAAAAAAGTTTCAGTAAAAATCCTTCCAGCTGCACAGCGTCTGACACCAGAGAAAACGATCATCCAAAAGAAAGTGATTTACATCTAGAGAAATTAAAGTTTCCAAAAGCAAAATCTCAGAATGAACATAACAGAGCTGCTCCAACATGTAGCCACCCCGAGCGGCGCTCTGTTGCATCACCGCTGCCTCAGACTGAACTCCACGCCTTCGTTTCCGTAAAGAAAGTTTTGCTGATGTGAAACGTAAATCTGTTAATCTGCGTTGGATTACTCTGTGGCTTTCTCCAGGACCCAGATGTGTGACACAAAAAAAAACAAATTTGGAATTGAAATTGAAGGACTGAAAATGAAAGTAGCTAAATTGAATTTTCATTGCAACAAAATACAGTTTCAAAGCAAATTAATTCAATGAAATTCATTTTCAAACCACTGGATTTGCTTTCAAATTACGTTAATACAGATTCAGTCTGAGCAATTCAAATTCAGTTTCTGATGGCACCAGTTTCTGCACATAGAAAACTTAGGCTAAACTATGTGCAGCTGTTGTCATCAACCCTGTTTTACCATTGGCAACATCTTTCCTGAACCATTGACAAATTTAAAGGAAACTTTCTGGAAGTAGTCACTGAATGTACATCTATAAAACCAAACAATCCGGGTGAGGATTGTCACCCCATCTAATCTACATTACAAAATGCTGACCACATCATGGATGGGACGACTTGTTCCATGATCTGTGATCATCATACAACTAATGTATAAAGGATTTATTTGTCAATAAGATGGTCACAAACGAAACGCACAGTACACAAACAGAATTATTACATTAACCCAACACTCTGGCCTGCATCCTGACTCTCCTGTTGTCCCACTCAGACAGGCATGTGGGAGTCATTTAATCTTCTTGTTCAGGTCTATTCCCGCAGACTTCCAGCCCACTCACACTACTTCTCTATTCTTTCAAGCTTCACTGATAATTAACCTCCCTTCTTGTCACTCGCCCACACTGCATGTCCTGATTTTGTCCTGGCGACAGGATGACAGGACGGCAGTGATTTTGCTGTCATATGCTTCAGGAGGGCCCTGCAACACAGAAACTGGTGGCGGCATCATCGGAAGCAATCATCAGGAAATGCTTATATTAACAATAAGGTATAGGACAGAACATGTGAAGCAGGCAGGAGAAAATGTGGTTAAAATTCAGGCTGCCACACAATGGTAGACCATTGTTGTGTAGACACACAGACTCATAGACAGCATATTGTGTTGTTCCAGCTTCCTGTCTGACAGGCCAACCAGAAGGCTTCCTGTCTAACTAACTTCATTGCTGTAACAGATCAGCTCACTCATTTAATTAGCATACACTCACACACTGGTGCACACACACATCCACCCATCAGAAATCCATGGCTGCCCAAACTAATTGTTGAAAAGTAAACTCCCTCAGGTTCCTTCTTGTGCTAGGACTGTTTGATCAATGCACCCCTTTGAGTCTGGAAAGATCTCTACCATTCTGAAAGGTGAATGTGCAAAGAGAAGATAAAATCAAATTGGGGAGAAGTAGATGACAGGGTAAAGGCAAACAGATAATCTTGAGATGAGAATAAACAGACTTGTGGCCACTTTGGTTTAACCTTGAAAATGCTGTTATGGTTCAGCTCATGGGATATTACAAGAATCCATCCTTGTGCTATGAATGATTGTAAGCAACATTGACATTGGTACAGTGGTTAGAGCTGTTGACTCACAGTGAGAAGTTCAACGACTTGTCTCTGGTCTAGGACATTTCTGTGTGGAGATACTATGTTCTCTCCGTGAGTGGGTTCTTCACCCAATGGCCAAAAACATGCATGTTGGATTAACTGGTAAACTGTGTAGTTGTTTTCTTTCATAGAAGGTACATCTGGCCCTGCCACTCTGTGTTTGTTCCTTCCTGTCCACTCAAACCCAGCCAGTTGAAGCAGATGGCCACTCATCCTGAGCCTGGTTCTGCTGGAGGTTTCTTCCTGTTAAAAAGAGTTTTTTGTTTCCACTGTCTCCTTTGTGCTTGCTCAGGGTGGGAGACTGTGATGAAGTGAAGATTCAACACAATCCACTGCTTCCTTAGAGAGAAAACTTTTACTAACTGGCTTTTTAATGTACAGTATGTGAATGTTCCTGTAAAGAGCCCTGTAGAGCTACTGTATATAAATAAACTGAGTTGAACTGAGTCTCTAGGTGTGAGTGAGAGAGTGAGCTGCTTTTCTAGTTTGTCTTTATGTGTCCCTGTGATGGACTCACATTCTGTCCAGGGTGTCCCCAACCTCTTGCAGTGACTGCTGGTGATAAGTGTCAGCTTCCTGCAATCTGTAAGAGAGAAGTGAGTAAAGAAAATGAACGGATGGACAGATGAATGGACAGATGGATGGATGGATGGATGGATATTGATCCATCATCCATCCATCCATCCATCCATGAATACAAACATACAGTACACTGGATGGATGGATGGATGGATGGATGGATGGATGATGGATCAATATCCACCATCCATCCATAAATACATACATACAGTACACTGAATGATGGATGGATTAATAATGGATGATGGATCAATATCCATCCATCCATCCATCCATCCATCCATCCAGTGTGTTTGTATTCATGGATGGATGGATGGATGGATGGATGGATGTCCTCCTGTATATTCTGTTAATAATTCACAATCCGTTGGATTTTCTCCACGACGGTGAATTCAGCAGCAGACAAGCAGCAGGTCAGACGTATTCTCCTGCTCAGGAGTTTAGTTTAAATTTATTCATCAAACATGCAAATGTTGGTCCAATTGAAAAAGTCAATTATGTTTAAATACTTCTTTAAAGCACAAAACTGTTGGAGGTACAGCTGCAGTAAGGTTTGACTCTTGAACCCACTGAGACTGTCCAAGAACGTTTCTTCTTATTTTAAAGAATAATTTCACAGCAAGTCACAGAAACATTGATATGGAGGAGAGTTTTCATATTTTTAGTTAAATGGTAAATGGACTGTACTTGTGACTTTCTATCTTATTGAGATACTCAAAACTCTTTCCACTACAATCTGTGCCTCATTTACCCATTCATCCAACACTGTACTATCTCTACAAAGCTCATTGAACAAATTATTATTCTAAAGAGAATAATCAGTGATTTATCACATTCATTCACTGATGGGACACACATCAGAGAAACACTTTGACACGTGACTGCTGGTGGATTCGAACCCCCAACTCTTGTATTGGAGGACAGTGCTCTAACCACTCAGCCACAGCCTCCTGTTCAGTTTAGTATTTTTATACGCTGTGTGACCGAGAGCCACCATCAAGACTCAGTTTTACTAATTACACAAACATGTGATTAAAAATAGATTTAGTTTATTTGGAGAAAATAAAAGGATGAGCTCTTGAATCCGTTGTCCACATTTATCCATCACATGGTCTGTTGGAGAGGCCCTGATGTAGAAAACAACTTGTCTCTTTGTCCATCCACACACTTTTCCTCCATCATTTCTTCAGAGTGAATTTTAGATTTTGATGTGAACTGAAACCTGCATTTTATTAAAAATTATTTTACACCTCAGACCAAACGAAAGGTCGAGACAAACTGTCTTCTTGTCCACTTGTCTGAACGTTTTAGTGATCCTTATCTTCATCAACACATTTAGACATGATCACATGTTTGGGTTAGTCATTTTTAGCATGCAGCTGTAATGATGTCACTCTCCTCCTCAAACCAGATTGTCCTTGAAGCTTGTTTTTTTTATTTTTTGGTGAATGATTTGAACATATCTTCATCTCAGCTCCCTGAAAATGAACCGACTTTAATGAGTTCATGTATTTTGGTTTGGACTCAAAGTGTCTAAATGGACTTTATTGCAAATATTCTCTTGTACTTCAGCCAGCAGCAGCACTGAAGCCCTGGAGCGTTTTGTTGAGACCCATTGCTCCAAAACGAGACTTTTCGCTTCTTTTGGGAAGTTTTTCTCTGGGAGGGGGTCTGCGAGCAGCTCTTCTTTTATTCTGCGGCCCTCTCTTTGCTCTGACACATCCGTGCTCGTATCAGATTGATGGGCCCGTTTGATTGAAGCCTCTTTGTCGTGCTAATGTCACGGCGCGTGATGGATGAGGCGCGTGAGCGATCAGCAACGCGCGCGCGTAAACTACTGCACTCC
>JBBPBX010031922.1:0-34209 GCA_038048925.1 Garcialebias charrua | reverse complement strand
CATTTTGAATCAAACCAGCTAATTAGGTGAGTCGGCCATTTTGAATCAAACTAGCTAATTAGGTGAGTCGGCCATTTTGAATCAAACCAGCTAATTAGGTGAGTCGGCCATTTTGAATCAAACCAACTAATTAGGTGAGTCGGCCATTTTGAATCAAACTAGTTAATTAGGTAAGTCGGCCATTTTGAATCAAACAATCTACTTAGGTGAGTCGGCCATTTTGAATCAAACCAGCTAATTAAGTGAGTCGGCCATTTTGAATCAAACCAACTAATTAGGTGAGTCGGCCATTTTGAATCAAACCAGCTAATTAGGTGAGTCGGCCATTTTGAATCAAACCAGGTAATTAGGTGAGTCGGCCATTTTGAATCAAACCAACTAATTAGGTGAGTCGGCCATTTTGAATCAAACTAGTTAATTAGGTAAGTCGGCCATTTTGAATCGAACAATCAAATTAGGTGAAGCGGCCATTTGAACAAGCAAATTAGGTGAAGCGGCCATTTTGATGGAGATATGGAACTTATATATGGCAAATGGGTAGCTGACAATGATCCCTAATAAATTTCAATTTAAAATCCAATTTCCAAGATGGCCGACAACGCAAAAAAGTCAAAATACTGTAAAATGGTCAATTTTAGTGATATTGAGCTGAAACTTGGTATGGTGATAGCTGACAATGTTTCCTATCATATTCCATATCAAAATCAAAAATCCAAGATGGCCGCCATAGCTACTTTCAAATGGCTATAACTCGGCCATCTTTATACATAGAGAGCTGAAATTTGGTGAGGGTGTAGCTGAAGACATCCTCTATCACGTACGGAAACCAAAAATAAAAATCCAAGATGGCCGCCATAGCTACATTCAAATGGCTTTAACTCGACCATCTTTATACATAGAGAGCTGAAATTTGGTGAGATTGTAGCTGAAGACATCCTCTATCAATTACCAAAACCAAAAATAAAAATCCAAGATGGCCGCCATAGCTAAGAAGAAAAAATGTCATAACTCGGCCATCTTTATACATAGAGAGCTGAAATTTGGTGATGTTGTAGCTGACGACATTCTCTATCACGTACAAAAAACAAAAATAAAAATCCAAGATGGCCGCCATAGCTAAATGCCAAAAACCATAACTCGGCCATTTTTAGAGCTATTGAGACAAAACTTGGGCAACTTAGTAGCTGAGAATGAGCTCTAATAAACCCTGATTAAAAATTAAAAAATCCAAGATGGCCGCCTTATCTAAAAGATAAAAAACACCATAATTCGGCCATTTTTAATGCTATTTAGCTGAAATTTGGTGTAATGTTAGCTGAAAGTGAACCCAAACACCTTTTACTATCATTTCAAGACTTTAATTTAGCTCTGTGATGTATGCTATGAACATTTGGAGCCATTTGTATTCAGGATGGTTGCTAGCGGGCAGTAGCCTGGCAGCCCCCTTCGAAGTTTCTCCAGGAACTTTCTAGTTGGGGGCTGCCAAATGCATTGTAAATGCATTAAGCAGCAACCTATTGTTATCCTACCAATAAGGGTTTCTTTATTTATTTATTTATTTATTATTTATTATTCATCCATCAACATTAATGCGGCTCGTACCGTAACGTGCACCCCCACAAAAGTTATATCAAAACGACCGGCCCGACTCCGAGATGTGTGCTATTACTTTTCTAAGCAATCGGAGTTACCACCGCGAAATATTTTGCTAACAAAAATCGTAAATTTCCCATAGGAAATGAATGGGACCTTGAGTTTTCAGAGAAACTGAGTAGCATAGGGCGCCATTTTGGTTCAATATACAAGGCAATTTACAAGGCAGGTTCAATACACAAGCTAGTTAGGTGAGGCGGCCATTTTGACTCAAACAATCTAATTAGGTGAGTCGGCCATTTTGATTCAAACTAGCTAATTAGGTGAGTCGGCCATTTTGAATCAAACTAGCTACTTAGTTTAGTCGGCCAATATACAAGGCAGGTTCAATACACAAGTTCATTAGGTGAGTCGGCCATTTTGAATCAAACTAGCTAATTAGATGAGTCGGCCATTTTGATTCAAACTAGCTAATTAGGGAAGTCGGCCATTTTGAATCAAACTAGCTAATTAGGTGAGTCGGCCATTTTGAATCAAACTAGATAATTAGGTGAGTCTGCCATTTTGAATCAAACTAGCTAAGTAGGTGAGTCGGCCATTTTGAATCAAACTAGCTAATTAGTTGAGTCGGCCATTTTGAATCAAACTAGCTAATTAGGTGAGTCGGCCATTTTGAATCAAACTAGCTAATTAGGTGAGTCGGCCATTTTGAATCAAACTAGCTAATTAGGTGAGTCTGCCATTTTGAATCAAACTAGCTAATTAGGTGAGTCGGCCATTTTGAATCAAACTAGCTAATTAGATGAGTCGGCCATTTTGAATCAAACTAGCTAATTAGGGAAGTCGGCCATTTTGAATCAAACTAGCTAATTAGGTGAGTCGGCCATTTTGAATCAAACTAGATAATTAGGTGAGTCTGCCATTTTGAATCAAACTAGCTAAGTAGGTGAGTCGGGCATTTTGAATCAAACTAGCTAATTAGTTGAGTCGGCCATTTTGAATCAAACTAGCTAATTAGGTGAGTCGGCCATTTTGAAACAAACTAGCTAATTAGGTGAGTCGGCCATTTTGAATCAAACTAGCTAATTAGGTGAGTCGGCCATTTTGAATCAAACTAGCTAATTAGGTGAGTCGGCCATTTTGAATCAAACTAGCTAATTAGGTGAGTCGGCCATTTTGAATCAAACTAGCTAATTAGGTGAGTCGGCCATTTTGAATCAAACTAGCTAATTAGGTGAGTCGGCCATTTTGAATCAAACTAGCTAATTAGGTGAGTCGGCCATTTTGAATCAAACTAGCTAATTAGGTGAGTCGGCCATTTTGAATCAAACTAGCTAATTAGGTGAGTCGGCCATTTTGAATCAAACTAGCTAATTAGGTGAGTCGGCCATTTTGAATCAAACTAGCTAATTAGGTGAGTCGGCCATTTTGAATCAAACTAGCTAATTAGGTGAGTCGGCCATTTTGAATCAAACTAGCTAATTAGGTGAATCGGCCATTTTGAATCAAACTAGCTAATTAGTTGAGTCGGCCATTTTGAATCAAATTAGCTAATTAGGTGAGTCTGCCATTTTGAATGAAACTAGCTTATTAGGTGAGTCGGCCATTTTGAATGAAACTAGCTAATTAGGTGAGTCGGCCATTTTGAATCAAACTAGCTAATTAGGTGAGTCGGCCATTTTGAATCAAACTAGCTAATTAGGTGAGTCGGCCATTTTGAATCAAACTAGCTAATTAGGTGAGTCGGCCATTTTGAATCAAACTAGTTAATTAGGTGAGTCGGCCATTTTGAATCAAACCAGGTAATTAGGTGAGTCGGCCATTTTGAATCAAACCAGCTAATTATGTGAGTCGGCCATTTTGAATCAAACCAGCTAATTAGGTGAGTCGGCCATTTTGAATCAAACCAGCTAATTAGGTGAGTCGGCCATTTTGAATCAAACCAGCTAATTAGGTGAGTCGGCCATTTTGAATCAAACTAGCTAATTAGGTGAGTCGGCCATTTTGAATCAAACTAGCTAATTAGGTGAGTCGGCCATTTTGAATCAAACTAGCTAATTAGGTGAGTCGGCCATTTTGAATCAAACTAGCTAATTAGGTGAGTCGGCCATTTTGAATCAAACTAGCTAATTAGGTGAGTCGGCCATTTTGAATCAAACTAGTTAATTAGGTGAGTCGGCCATTTTGAATCAAACCAGGTAATTAGGTGAGTCGGCCATTTTGAATCAAACCAGCTAATTATGTGAGTCGGCCATTTTGAATCAAACCAGCTAATTAGGTGAGTCGGCCATTTTGAATCAAACCAGCTAATTAGGTGAGTCGGCCATTTTGAATCAAACCAGCTAATTAGGTGAGTCGGCCATTTTGAATCAAACCAGCTAATTAGGTGAGTCGGCCATTTTGAATCAAACCAGCTAATTAGGTGAGTCGGCCATTTTGAATCAAACCAGCTAATTAGGTGAGTCGGCCATTTTGAATCAAACTAGCTAATTAGGTGAGTCGGCCATTTTGAATCAAACTAGCTAATTAGGTGAGTCGGCCATTTTGAATCAAACTAGCTAATTAGGTGAGTCGGCCATTTTGAATCAAACTAGCTAATTAGGTGAGTCGGCCATTTTGAATCAAACTAGCTAATTAGGTGAGTCGGCCATTTTGAATCAAACTAGCTAATTAGGTGAGTCGGCCATTTTGAATCAAACTAGCTAATTAGGTGAGTCGGCCATTTTGAATCAAACTAGCTAATTAGGTGAGTCGGCCATTTTGAATCAAACCAGCTAATTAGGTGAGTCGGCCATTTTGAATCAAACCAGCTAATTAGGTGAGTCGGCCATTTTGAATCAAACCAGCTAATTAGGTGAGTCGGCCATTTTGAATCAAACCAGTAATTAGGTGAGTCGGCCATTTTGAATCAAACCAGCTAATTAGGTGAGTCGGCCATTTTGAATCAAACTAGTTAATTAGGTGAGTCGGCCATTTTGAATCAAACCAGCTAATTAGGTGAGTCGGCCATTTTGAATCAAACCAGCTAATTAGGTGAGTCGGCCATTTTGAATCAAACCAGCTAATTAGGTGAGTCGGCCATTTTGAATCAAACAAGCAAATTAGGTGAAGCGGCCATTTGAACAAGCAAATTAGGTGAAGCGGCCATTTTGATGGAGATATGGAACTTATATTTGGCAAATGGGTAGCTGACAATGATCCCTAATAAATTTCAATTGAAAATCCAATTTCCAAGATGGCCGACAACGCAAAAAAGTCAAAATACTGTAAAATGGTCAATTTTAGTGATATTGAGCTGAAACTTGGTATGGTGATAGCTGACAATGTTTCCTATCATATTCCATATCAAAATCAAAAATCCAAGATGGCCGCCATAGCTACTTTCAAATGGCTATAACTCGGCCATCTTTATACATAGAGAGCTGAAATTTGGTGAGGGTGTAGCTGAAGACATCCTCTATCACGTACGGAAACCAAAAATAAAAATCCAAGATGGCCGCCATAGCTACATTCAAATGGCTTTAACTCGACCATCTTTATACATAGAGAGCTGAAATTTGGTGAGATTGTAGCTGAAGACATCCTCTATCACGTACCAAAACCAAAAATAAAAATCCAAGATGGCCGCCATAGCTAAGAAGAAAAAATGTCATAACTCGGCCATCTTTATACATAGAGAGCTGAAATTTGGTGATGTTGTAGCTGACGACATTCTCTATCACGTACAAAAAACAAAAATAAAAATCCAAGATGGCCGCCATAGCTAAATGACAAAAAATGCCATAACTCGGCCATTTTTAGAGCTATTGAGACAAAACTTGGCAACTTAGTAGCTGAGAATGAGCTCTAATAAACCCTGATTAAAAATTAAAAAATCCAAGATGGCCGCCTTATCTAAAAGATAAAAAACACCATAATTCGGCCATTTTTAATGCTATTTAGCTGAAATTTGGTGTAATGTTAGCTGAAAGTGAACCCAAACACCTTTTACTATCATTTCAAGACTTTAATTTAGCTCTGTGATGTATGCTATGAACATTTGGAGCCATTTGTATTCAGGATGGCTGCTAGCGGGCGGTAGCCTGGCAGCCCCCGTCGAAGTTTCTCCAGGAACTTTCTAGTTGGGGGCTGCCAATGCATTGTAAATGCTTGGAAGCAACCTATTGTTATCCACCCAATAAGGGTTTCTTTATTTATTTATTTATTTATTTATTTATTTATTATTCTTCCGTCTCCGTTAATGCGGCTCGTACCGTAACGTGCACCCCCACAAAAGTTATATCAAAACGACCGGCCCGACTCCGAGATGTGTGCTATTACTTTTCTAAGCAATCGGAGTTACCACGGCGAAATATTTTGCTAACAAAAATCGTAAATTTCCCATAGGAAATGAATGGGACCTTGAGTTTTCAGAGAAACTGAGTAACATAGGGCGCCATTTTGGTTCAATATACAAGGCAATTCACAAGGCAGGTTCAATACACAAGCTAGTTAGGTGAGGCGGCCATTTTGACTCAAACAATCTAATTAGGTGAGTCGGCCATTTTGATTCAAACTAGCTAATTAGGTGAGTCGGCCATTTTGAATCAAACTAGCTACTTAGTTTAGTCGGCCAATATACAAGGCAGGTTCAATACACAAGTTCATTAGGTGAGTCGGCCATTTTGAATCAAACTAGCTAATTAGATGAGTCGGCCATTTTGATTCAAACTAGCTAATTAGGGAAGTCGGCCATTTTGAATCAAACTAGCTAATTAGGTGAGTCGGCCATTTTGAATCAAACTAGCTAATTAGATGAGTCGGCCATTTTGAATCAAACTAGCTAATTAGGTGAGTCGGCCATTTTGAATCAAACTAGCTAATTAGGTGAGTCGGCCATTTTGAATCAAACTAGCTAATTAGGTGAGTCGGCCATTTTGAATCAAACTAGCTAATTAGGTGAGTCGGCCATTTTGAATCAAACTAGCTAATTAGGTGAGTCGGCCATTTTGAATCAAACTAGCTAATTAGGTGAGTCGGCCATTTTGAATCAAACTAGCTAATTAGGTGAGTCGGCCATTTTGAATCAAACTAGCTAATTAGGTGAGTCGGCCATTTTGAATCAAACTAGCTAATTAGGTGAGTCGGCCATTTTGAATCAAACTAGCTAATTAGGTGAGTCGGCCATTTTGAATCAAACTAGCTAATTAGGTGAGTCGGCCATTTTGAATCAAACTAGCTAATTAGGTGAGTCGGCCATTTTGAATCAAACTAGCTAATTAGGTGAGTCGGCCATTTTGAATCAAACTAGCTAATTAGGTGAGTCGGCCATTTTGAATCAAACTAGCTAATTAGGTGAGTCGGCCATTTTGAATCAAACTAGCTAATTAGGTGAGTCGGCCATTTTGAATCAAACTAGCTCATTAGGTGAGTCGGCCATTTTGAATCAAACTAGCTAATTAGGTGAGTCGGCCATTTTGAATCAAACTAGCTAATTAGGTGAGTCGGCCATTTTGAATCAAACTAGCTAATTAGGTGAGTCGGCCATTTTGAATCAAACTAGCTAATTAGGTGAGTCGGCCATTTTGAATCAAACTAGCTAATTAGGTGAGTCGGCCATTTTGAATCAAACTAGCTAATTAGGTGAGTCGGCCATTTTGAATCAAACTAGCTAATTAGGTGAGTCGGCCATTTTGAATCAAACTAGCTAATTAGGTGAGTCGGCCATTTTGAATCAAACTAGCTAATTAGGTGAGTCGGCCATTTTGAATCAAACTAGCTAATTAGGTGAGTCGGCCATTTTGAATCAAACTAGCTAATTAGGTGAGTCGGCCATTTTGAATCAAACTAGCTAATTAGGTGAGTCGGCCATTTTGAATCAAACTAGCTAATTAGGTGAGTCGGCCATTTTGAATCAACCAAGCTCATTAGGTGAGGCGGCCATTTTGAATCAGGGCGCCATCTTGGTTCAATATACAAGGCAATATACAAGGTAGGTTCAATACACAAGCTAATTAGATGAGGCGGCCATTTTGGATGAAATTAGATAATTAGTTGAGGTGGCCATTTTGAATCAACCAAGCTCATTAGGTGAGGCGGCCATTTTGAATCAGGGCGCCATCTTGGTTCAATATACAAGGCAATATACAGGGCAGGTTCAATACACAAGCTACTTAGGTGAGACGGCCATTTTGAATCAAACTAGCTAATTAGGTGAGTCGGCCATTTTGAATCAAAGTAGCTAATTAGGTGAGGCGGCCATTTTGAATCAACCAAGCTCATTAGGTGAGGCGGCCATTTTGAATCAGGGCGCCATCTTGGTTCAATATACAAGGCAATATACAAGGCAGGTTCAATACACAAGCTAATTAGATGAGACGGCCATTTTGGATGAAACTAGCTAATTAGGTGAGTCGGCCATTTTGAATCAAACTAGCTAATTAGGTGAGTCGGCCATTTTGAATCGAACTAGCTAATTAGGTGAGTCGGCCATTTTGAATCAAACTAGCTAATTAGGTGAGTCGGCCATTTTGAATCAAACTAGCTAATTAGGTGAGTCGGCCATTTTGAATCAAACTAGCTAATTAGGTGAGTCGGCCATTTTGAATCAAACTAGCTAATTAGGTGAGTCGGCCATTTTGAATCAAACTAGCTAATTAGGTGAGTCGGCCATTTTGAATCAAACTAGCTAATTAGGTGAGTCGGCCATTTTGAATCAAACTAGCTAATTAGGTGAGTCGGCCATTTTGAATCAAACTAGCTAATTAGGTGAGTCGGCCATTTTGAATCAAACTAGCTAATTAGGTGAGTCGGCCATTTTGAATCAAACTAGCTAATTAGGTGAGTCGGCCATTTTGAATCAAACTAGCTAATTAGGTGAGTCGGCCATTTTGAATCAAACTAGCTAATTAGGTGAGTCGGCCATTTTGAATCAAACTAGCTAATTAGGTGAGTCGGCCATTTTGAATCAAACTAGCTAATTAGGTGAGTCGGCCATTTTGAATCAAACTAGCTAATTAGGTGAGTCGGCCATTTTGAATCAACCAAGCTCATTAGGTGAGGCGGCCATTTTGAATCAGGGCGCCATCTTGGTTCAATATACAAGGCAATATACAAGGTAGGTTCAATACACAAGCTAATTAGATGAGGCGGCCATTTTGGATGAAATTAGATAATTAGTTGAGGTGGCCATTTTGAATCAACCAAGCTCATTAGGTGAGGCGGCCATTTTGAATCAGGGCGCCATCTTGGTTCAATATACAAGGCAATATACAGGGCAGGTTCAATACACAAGCTACTTAGGTGAGACGGCCATTTTGAATCAAACTAGCTAATTAGGTGAGTCGGCCATTTTGAATCAAAGTAGCTAATTAGGTGAGGCGGCCATTTTGAATCAACCAAGCTCATTAGGTGAGGCGGCCATTTTGAATCAGGGCGCCATCTTGGTTCAATATACAAGGCAATATACAAGGCAGGTTCAATACACAAGCTAATTAGATGAGACGGCCATTTTGGATGAAACTAGCTAATTAGGTGAGTCGGCCATTTTGAATCAAACTAGCTAATTAGGTGAGTCGGCCATTTTGAATCAAACTAGCTAATTAGGTGAGTCGGCCATTTTGAATCAAACTAGCTAATTAGGTGAGTCGGCCATTTTGAATCAAACTAGCTAATTAGGTGAGTCGGCCATTTTGAATCAAACTAGCTAATTAGGTGAGTCGGCCATTTTGAATCAAACTAGCTAATTAGGTGAGTCGGCCATTTTGAATCAAACTAGCTAATTAGGTGAGTCGGCCATTTTGAATCAAACTAGCTAATTAGGTGAGTCGGCCATTTTGAATCAAACTAGCTAATTAGGTGAGTCGGCCATTTTGAATCAAACTAGCTAATTAGGTGAGTCGGCCATTTTGAATCAAACTAGCTAATTAGGTGAGTCGGCCATTTTGAATCAAACTAGCTAATTAGGTGAGTCGGCCATTTTGAATCAAACTAGCTAATTAGGTGAGTCGGCCATTTTGAATCAAACTAGCTAATTAGGTGAGTCGGCCATTTTGAATCAAACTAGCTAATTAGGTGAGTCGGCCATTTTGAATAAAACCAACTAATTAGGTGAGTCGGCCATTTTGAATCAAAGTAGCTAATTAGGTGAGGCGGCCATTTTGAATCAACCAAGCTCATTAGGTGAGGCGGCCATTTTGAATCAGGGCGCCATCTTGGTTCAATATACAAGGCAATATACAAGGCAGGTTCAATACACAAGCTAATTAGATGAGACGGCCATTTTGGATGAAACTAGCTAATTAGGTGAGTCGGCCATTTTGAATCAAACTAGCTAATTAGGTGAGTCGGCCATTTTGAATCAAACTAGCTAATTAGGTGAGTCGGCCATTTTGAATCAAACTAGCTAATTAGGTGAGTCGGCCATTTTGAATCAAACTAGCTAATTAGGTGAGTCGGCCATTTTGAATCAAACTAGCTAATTAGGTGAGTCGGCCATTTTGAATCAAACTAGCTAATTAGGTGAGTCGGCCATTTTGAATCAAACTAGCTAATTAGGTGAGTCGGCCATTTTGAATCAAACCAACTAATTAGGTGAGTCGGCCATTTTGAATCAAACTAGTTAATTAGGTGAGTCGGCCATTTTGAATCAAACCAACTAATTAGGTGAGTCGGCCATTTTGAATCAAACTAGCTAATTAGGTGAGTCGGCCATTTTGAATCAAACCAACTAATTAGGTGAGTCGGCCATTTTGAATCAAACTAGTTAATTAGGTAAGTCGGCCATTTTGAATCAAACCAGCTAATTAGGTGAGTCGGCCATTTTGAATCAAACTAGCTAATTAGGTGAGTTGACCATTTTGAATCAAACCAGCTAATTAGGTGAGTCGGCCATTTTGAATTAAACAAGCAAATTAGGTGAAGCGGCCATTTGAACAAGCAAATTAGGTAAAGTGGCCATTTTGATGGAGATATGGAACTTATATTTGGTAAATGGGTAGCTGACAATGATCCCTAATAAATTTCAATTGAAAATCCAATTTCCAAGATGGCCGACAACGCAAAAAAGTCAAAATACTGTAAAATGGTCAATTTTAGTGATATTGAGCTGAAACTTGGTATGGTGATAGCTGACAATGTTTCCTATCATATTCCATATCAAAATCAAAAATCCAAGATGGCCGCCATAGCTACTTTCAAATGGCTATAACTCGGCCATCTTTATACATAGAGAGCTGAAATTTGGTGAGGTTGTAGCTGAAGACATCCTCTATCACGTACGGAAACCAAAAATAAAAATCCAAGATGGCCGCCATAGCTACATTCAAATGGCTTTAACTCGACCATCTTTATACATAGAGAGCTGAAATTTGGTGAGATTGTAGCTGAAGACATCCTCTATCACGTACCAAAACCAAAAATAAAAATCCAAGATGGCCGCCATAGCTAAGAAGAAAAAATGTCATAACTCGGCCATCTTTATACATAGAGAGCTGAAATTAGGTGATGTTGTAGCTGACGACATTCTCTATCACGTACAAAAAAACAAAAATAAAAATCCAAGATGGCCGCCATAGCTAAATGACAAAAAATGCCATAACTCAGCCATTTTTAGAGCTATTGAGACAAAATTTGGCAACTTAGTAGCTGAGAATGAGCTCTAATAAACCCTGATTAAAAATTAAAAAATCCAAGATGGCCGCCTTATCTAAAAGATAAAAAACACCATAATTCGGCCATTTTTAATGCTATTTAGCTGAAATTTGGTGTAATGTTAGCTGAAAGTGAACCCAAACACCTTTTACTATCATTTCAAGACTTTAATTTAGCTCTGTGATGTATGCTATGAACATTTGGAGCCATTTGTATTCAGGATGGCTGCTAGCGGGCAGTAGCCTGGCAGCCCCCGTCGAAGTTTCTCCAGGAACTTTCTAGTGTTACTTTTACTCTCCTGTGTTTCAGCTAACTTGCTCTTCTTTCAACTTTAATGCGGCCCGAACCACAAAGTGTACCCCCACAAATGTTATATCAAAACGATCGTCTCGGCCCTGTGATGTGTGCTATTACTTTTATTAGCAATCGGAGTTACCATGGTGACGTATGTTGCTAACAAAGTTGCCATGTTTCCCCCATAGGAAATGAATGAGAGGAAACTCCTCATACTATCTGCTGCTGACAAGTTACATGAAAAAAACAGAAAGTCATTGTTGGATTTGTTTGAAACTCACATAAAGTAATCATGACATAAATGTATAGAACTGATTAACTTTTGGAGCCATTTTGATTCAAGATAGCTACCACAGCTAGCTTAGCAAACACAGCTAGCTCAGTAAACACAAAATCCATTATAACTTGGTCATTTTTTGATATATTAATTTGAAACTTGGTATAGTGGTAGCTTTGGATGATACCAAACTCATAGTATGTTCACATCGAAATTTTTCTATTCGGCAACAGCCTGTAGTGCACGGAATAAAAATTCCGGCAACAGCCGGCAGCCCCCGTCGAAGTTTCTCCAGGAACTTTCTAGTTGGGGGCTGCCATTGCATGTAAATGCATGGAAGCCACCTATTGTTATTGTGCTCGAACGTGTGTCTACATTGTCGTCGAGCGTTAATGCGGCCCGAACCACAATGTCTACCCCCACAAAAGTTATATCAAAACGACTGGCTCGGCCCCCTGATGTGTGCTATTACTTTTATTGGCATTTCGACTTACCATGGCAACGTAATTTGCGAACAAAGACGTAATGAATCTCCAAATCCAGGAACTAGTTGGTTACTGCCCACTTATTATTCTACACCAGAAAAAGTTATCTTTTTCAACTTTAATACGGACCGAACCACAAAGTGAACCCCCACAAAAGTTATATCAAAACGACCGGCCCGACTCAGAGATGTGTGCTATTACTTTTCTAAGCAATCGGAGTTACCATGGCGATGTATTTTGCTAACAAAGTTGCCATATTTCCCCATTGAAAATGAATGGGAGAACACTCCTCACACAAACTGCTGCTGTCAAGTCACATGATTTAGAATCTGATGAAAACATACTCACTGTTGTACGGAAGCGTATTGCTGACACCTGGAGAAAATTTTTTTTGGGGGCTTATGTAGTAATAATGTGATACGTATCAAGTAATAACGTGATACGTATCACGTTATTACTTGATACGTATCACGTTATTACTTGATACGTATCACGTTATTACTTGATACGTATCAAGTAATTACTTGATACGTATCACGTTATTACTTGATACGTATCACGTTATTACTTGATACGTAACACGTTATTACTTGATACGTATCACGTTATTACTTGATACGTATCACGTTATTACTTGATACGTAACACGTTATTACTTGATACGTAACACGTTATTACTTGATACGTAACACGTTATTACTTGATACGTAACACGTTATTACTTGATACGTAACACGTTATTACTTGATACGTAACACGTTATTACTTGATACGTACACGTTATTACTTGATACGTAACACGTTATTACTTGATACGTAACACGTTATTACTTGATACGTATCACGTTATTACTTGATACGTAACACGTTATTACTTGATACGTAACACGTTATTACTTGATACGTATCACGTTATTACTTGATACGTATCACGTTATTACTTGATACGTATCACGTTATTACTTGATACGTATCAAGTAATTACTTGATACGTATCACGTTATTACTTGATACGTATCACGTTATTACTTGATACGTAACACGTTATTACTTGATACGTATCACGTTATTACTTGATACGTATCACGTTATTACTTGATACGTATCACGTTATTACTTGATACGTATCACGTTATTACTTGATACGTATCACGTTATTACTTGATAAGTATAGAGGTCCATCCACATGGTATCAGCACCATTACCCATAATGCAAGTTCGCCCATACGCTTGTTTTTGCCTGCATGCTAACAATGGCTAATTTGCAGAACTTGATCAAGTTTTACTTCATGCTTGGTCTAAAACATGGAGAGATACTGATGATGCTTCACACTGTGGATGACATCATCATTTGTATGCGCACTCTGAGAAGAATCCTGAGCAGAATGGGACTGTACAGAAGGAAAAACCAGTCGGACCCTCTACATGTGGCTGCGTTCCTCATTGACCAGCTGGAGAGCTCTGGTAATCATCACGGATATAAGTTTCACCACCTTAAATGTATTCAGAGTGGATACGTTGTGACTCAAAATACAGTGAGACACCTGCTGACATTTCTGGACCCCAGTGGTGTGGAGCAAAGGAGAAGGAGGCGGCTGAAGCGACGCGTGTATGTAAACCCTGGACCTAATTTCATGTGGCACGTTGACTCCTATGATAAACTGAAGCCGTATGGTATTTAATAATAATAATAATAATAATGAATTCCATTTATAATGCACTTTTCATTAATAAAAATCTCAAAGTGCTAATTTGTATTAACGGAGCCATCGATGGCTTTTCAAGACAAATGATATGGCTTCATGCTTTCTCAACAAGCAGTGATCCTAAAGTCATCGCAGGATATTTCATAACTGAAGTTGAAAAGAGGAAGGGGACACCTGCCCGAATCCGCGCTGATTTTGGCACAGAAAATGTCACGATGGCAGAAATGCAGAAGTTCTTAAGATGGAGTTCTGATCCTGATGCAAAATCTTTAAAATATGTAAATGGAAAAAATGCTGGCAAATTTCTTAGTTTCTTGTCTGATTTCAATTTCCTGATATAGTTTATATACTGTATATATATTTTTGTATTATTTATCTTTATCGGTTTTATTTACACTTTGTCATGAATCACCTTTTGTAACTGATTGTAAGAATTTGTTCTTTTTTGTTTTGTATTATTTGTTAAATAAAGTTAAAAAAATAAAATAAAAATCGCTTCTACCCTCAGGAATAATGTGGATAAGCAATACGGTTGTGTAATTGACCTATTTAGCATTATCATCACCATTTTGATGTGTCATCTATGTTCTATTTGAATGAAATATTGGCATTTCACATCTCCATATCATTGCATTAATTTTTTAATCACACTTTGTTTAATGTCTCATTTTATTTGGAATCCCGTTTATACACATATGTATATTTACAGTAGATGTATATTTATGTGTTTGTGTGTGTATATATATGTAAATATATATATGATATGTAAAATATAGTATTTTAATCTGCATTAGCACAACTTGTTACTCTTCTAAATTGGTAACTTTCTCATACAATATGTGCACCTGACATCCACTGAATATTAAGTATTAACAGAAATTTAAACTTCTACAGGAGCTGCTACAACTTTTTTACCTGTGGAACACTCACACCATCCGCCACCAAGGGTAATCATCGATGTGAATAATCACGATGTGGTTGCAGATCTGATCATGTTGCTGTGTTTGTGCTCAACTGCTCACAGGCCACATAAGGTGCAAAACTACAAGTCAAAAATAACATAATGCACACAACAGGTTAAACATTTCTTAATTTTTTTTTTAATTTTAAACACTTCACACACACACATTTTAAAGTTTGCTTTGAACTTTATTTTCCTTCAAATTTTCAAAACGGAGACATAAAACATCATCCTATAGAAAACTAATGTACTCTTTGACACAACATGGCCATATAAAAAAGGAACAAAAAGATTTAGAAAACACAAATTAAGCTTATGCTTAACTGTCCATCTGTTAGGCACTTTTAGGATTTAGTGTAAACCTTACACACAATTTGAAGTTTGCATTGAACTTTTTTTTCTTCTTCAACAACAGAGCCAAAAAACATGACCGTCAAGTATAAACCTTTAAAAAAAAATACTGCACTCTAGAAACATGTCTATATAAAAAAAGTGTACAAAAAGTTTGTTCCAACAAAAATAAAGCTTACGGTATGTTTCACTTTCCATCAGTTAGGCACTTTCAGGATTTATGTATGGGCGAACTTGCATTATGGGTAATGGTGCTGATACCATGTGGATGGACATCTATACTTATCAAGTAATTATGTGATACGTATCAAGTAATAACGTGATACGTATCAAGTAATAACGTGATACGTATCAAGTAATAACGTGATACGTATCAAGTAATAACGTGATACGTATCAAGTAATTACTTGATACGTATCAAGTAATAACGTGATACGTATCAAGTAATAACGTGATACGTATCAAGTAATAACGTGATACGTATCAAGTAATAACGTGATACGTATCAAGTAATAACGTGATACGTATCAAGTAATAACGTGATACGTATCAAGTAATAACGTGATACGTATCAAGTAATAACGTGTTACGTATCAAGTAATAACGTGTTACGTATCAAGTAATAACGTGATACGTATCAAGTAATAACGTGTTACGTATCAAGTAATAACGTGTTACGTATCAAGTAATAACGTGTTACGTATCAAGTAATAACGTGTTACGTATCAAGTAATAACGTGATACGTATCAAGTAATAACGTGTTACGTATCAAGTAATAACGTGTTACGTATCAAGTAATAACGTGTTACGTATCAAGTAATAACGTGATACGTATCAAGTAATAACGTGTTACGTATCAAGTAATAACGTGATACGTATCAAGTAATAACGTGATACGTATCAAGTAATTACTTGATACGTATCAAGTAATAACGTGATACGTATCAAGTAATAACGTGATACGTATCAAGTAATAACGTGATACGTATCACGTTATTACTTGATACGTATCACATTATTACTACATAAGCCCCCCAAAAAAATTTTCTCCAGGTGTCAGCAATACGCTTCCGTACTGTTGGTACTGTTTGAAACTCATAGAAAGTATTTATCAAATGTATCTCTAGAACTGATTAACATTTGGAACCATTTTGATTCAAGATGTCTGGCAACAGCCTGGCAGCCCCCGTCAAAGTTTCTCCGGAACTTTCTAGTGTTACTTTTACTCTCCTGTGTTTCAGCTAACTTGCTCTTCTTTCAACTTTAATGCGGCCCGAACCACAATGTGTACCCCCACAAATGTTATATCAAAACGATCGTCTCTGCCCTGTGATGTGTGCTATTACTTTTATTAGCAATCGGAGTTACCATGGTGACGTATGTTGCTAACAAAGTTGCCATGTTTCCCCATAGGAAATGAATGAGAGGAAACTCCTCATACTATCTGCTGCTGACAAGTTACATGAAAAAAACAGAAAGTCATTGTTGGATTTGTTTGAAACTCACATAAAGTAATCATGACATAAATGTATAGAACTGATTAACTTTTGGAGCCATTTTGATTCAAGATAGCTACCACAGCTAGCTTAGCAAACACAGCTAGCTCAGTAAACACAAAATCCATTATAACTTGGTCATTTTTTGATATATTAATTTGAAACTTGGTATAGTGGTAGCTTTGGATGATACCAAACTCATAGTATGTTCACATCGAAATTTTTCTATTCGGCAACAGCCTGTATGGCACGGAATAAAAATTCCGGCAACAGCCGGCAGCCCCCGTCGAAGTTTCTCCAGGAACTTTCTAGTGTTACTTTTACTCTCCTGTGTTTCAACCAACTTGCTCTTCTTTCAACTTTAATGCGGCCCGAACCACAATGTTTACCCCTACAAATGTTATATCAAAACGATCGTCTCGGCCCTGTGATGTGTGCTATTACTTTTATTGGCAATCGGTGTTACCATGGTGACGTATTTTGCTAACAAAGTTGCCATGTTTCCCCCATAGGAAATGAATGAGAGGAAACTCCTGATACTATCTGCTGCTGACAAGTTACATGAAAAAAAATCATTGTTGGATTTGTTTGAAACTCACATAAAGTAATCATGACATAAATGTATATAACTTATTAACTTTTGGAGCCATTTTGATTCAAGATGGCTACCACAGCTAGCTTAGAAAACATAGCTAGCTCAGCAAACACAAAATCCATTATAACTTGGTCATTTTTTGATATATTAATTTGAAACTTGGTATAGTGGTAGCTTTGGATGATACCAAACTCAAAGTATGTTCACATCGAAATTTTTCTATTCGGCAATAGCCTGTACGGCACGGAATAAAAATTCCGGCAACAGCCTGGCAGCCCCCGTCGAAGTTTCTCCAGGAACTTTCTAGTTGGGGGCTGCCATTGCATGTAAATGCATGGAAGCCACCTATTGTTATCCTGCTCGAACGTGTGTCTACATTGTCGTCGAGCGTTAATGCGGCCCGAACCACAATGTCTACCCCCACAAAAGTTATATCAAAACGACTGGCTCGGCCCCCTGATGTGTGCTATTACTTTTATTGGCATTTCGACTTACCATGGCAACGTAATTTGCGAACAAAGACGTAATGAATCTCCAAATCCAGGAACTAGTTGGTTACTGCCCACTTATTATTCTACACCAGAAAAAGTTATCTTTTTCAACTTTAATACGGACCGAACCACAAAGTGAACCCCCACAAAAGTTATATCAAAACGACCGGCCCGACTCAGAGATGTGTGCTATTACTTTTCTAAGCAATCGGAGTTACCATGGCGATGTATTTTGCTAACAAAGTTGCCATATTTCCCCATTGAAAATGAATGGGAGAACACTCCTCACACAAACTGCTGCTGTCAAGTCACATGATTTAGAATCTGATGAAAACATACTCACTGTTGGTACTGTTTGAAACTCATAGAAAGTATTTATCAGATGTATCTCTAGAACTGATTAACATTTGGAGCCATTTTGATTCAAGATGTCTGGCAACAGCCTGGCAGCCCCCGTCAAAGTTTCTCCAGGAACTTTCTAGTTGGGGGCTGCCAATGCATTGTAAATGCTTGGAAGCAACCTATTGTTATCCTACCAATAAGGGTTTCTTTATTTTTTTTTTTTATTATTTATTATTATTCCGTCAACATTAATGCGGCTCGTACCGTAACGTGCACCCCCACATAAGTTATATCAAAACGACCGGCCCGACTCCGAGATGTGTGCTATTACTTTTCTAAGCAATCGGAGTTACCATCGCGAAATATTTTGCTAACAAAAATCGTAAATTTCCCATAGGAAATGAATGGGACTTAACTTTTCAGAGAAACTGAGTTACATAGGGCGCCATTTTGGTTCAATATACAAGGCAATATACAAGGCAGGTTCAATACACAAGCTAGTTAGGTGAGTCGGCCATTTTGAATAGAACTAGCTAATTAGGTGAGTCGGCCATTTTGAATCAACCAAGCTCATTAGGTGAGGCGGCCATTTTAAATCAGGGCGCCATCTTGGTTCAATATACAAGGCAATATACAAGATAGGTTCAATACAAAAGCTAATTAGATGAGGCGGCCATTTTGGATGAAACTAGATAATTAGTTGAGGTGGCCATTTTGAATCAACCAAGCTCATTAGGTGAGGCGGCCATTTTGAATCAGGGCGCCATCTTGGTTCAATATACAAGGCAATATACAGGGCAGGTTCAATACACAAGCTACTTAGGTGAGACGGCCATTTTGAATCAAACTAGCTAATTAGGTGAGTCGGCCATTTTGAATCAAACTAGCTAATTAGGTGAGTCGGCCATTTTGAATCAAACTAGCTAATTAGGTGAGTCGGCCATTTTGAATCAAACTAGCTAATTAGGTGAGTCGGCCATTTTGAATCAAACTAGCTAATTAGGTGAGTCGGCCATTTTGAATCAAAGTAGCTAATTAGGTGAGGCGGCCATTTTGAATCAACCAAGCTCATTAGGTGAGGCGGCCATTTTGAATCAGGGCGCCATCTTGGTTCAATATACAAGGCAATATACAAGGCAGGTTCAATACACAAGCTAATTAGATGAGACGGCCATTTTGGATGAAACTAGCTAATTAGGTGAGTCGGCCATTTTGAATCAAACTAGCTAATTAGGTGAGTCGGCCATTTTGAATCAAACAAGATAATTAGGTGAGTCGGCCATTTTGAATCAAACTAGCTAATTAGGTGAGTCTGCCATTTTGAATCAAACTAGCTAATTAGGTGAGTCGGCCATTTTGAATCAAACTAGCTAATTAGGTGAGTCGGCCATTTTGAATCAAACTAGCTAATTAGGTGAGTCGGCCATTTTGAATCAAACTAGCTAATTAGGTGAGTCGGCCATTTTGAATCAAACCAGCTAATTAGGTGAGTCGGCCATTTTGAATCAAACCAGGTAATTAGGTGAGTCGGCCATTTTGAATCAAACCAACTAATTAGGTGAGTCGGCCATTTTGAATCAAACTAGTTAATTAGGTGAGTCGGCCATTTTGAATCAAACCAGCTAATTAGGTGAGTCGGCCATTTTGAATCAAACCAGCTAATTAGGTGAGTCGGCCATTTTGAATCAAACCAGCTAATTAGGTGAGTCGGCCATTTTGAATCAAACAAGCAAATTAGGTGAAGCGGCCATTTGAACAAGCAAATTAGGTGAAGCGGCCATTTTGATGGAGATATGGAACTTATATTTGGCAAATGGGTAGCTGACAATGATCCCTAATAAATTTCAATTGAAAATCCAATTTCCAAGATGGCCGACAACGCAAAAAAGTCAAAATACTGTAAAATGGTCAATTTTAGTGATATTGAGCTGAAACTTGGTATGGTGATAGCTGACAATGTTTCCTATCATATTCCATATCAAAATCAAAAATCCAAGATGGCCGCCATAGCTACTTTCAAATGGCTATAACTCGGCCATCTTTATACATAGAGAGCTGAAATTTGGTGAGGGTGTAGCTGAAGACATCCTCTATCACGTACGGAAACCAAAAATAAAAATCCAAGATGGCCGCCATAGCTACATTCAAATGGCTTTAACTCGACCATCTTTATACATAGAGAGCTGAAATTTGGTGAGATTGTAGCTGAAGACATCCTCTATCAATTACCAAAACCAAAAATAAAAATCCAAGATGGCCGCCATAGCTAAGAAGAAAAAATGTCATAACTCGGCCATCTTTATACATAGAGAGCTGAAATTTGGTGATGTTGTAGCTGACGACATTCTCTATCACGTACAAAAAACAAAAATAAAAATCCAAGATGGCCGCCATAGCTAAATGACAAAAAATGCCATAACTCGGCCATTTTTAGAGCTATTGAGACAAAACTTGGGCAACTTAGTAGCTGAGAATGAGCTCTAATAAACCCTGATTAAAAATTAAAAAATCCAAGATGGCCGCCTTATCTAAAAGATAAAAAACACCATAATTCGGCCATTTTTAATGCTATTTAGCTGAAATTTGGTGTAATGTTAGCTGAAAGTGAACCCAAACACCTTTTACTATCATTTCAAGACTTTAATTTAGCTCTGTGATGTATGCTATGAACATTTGGAGCCATTTGTATTCAGGATGGTTGCTAGCGGGCAGTAGCCTGGCAGCCCCCTTCGAAGTTTCTCCAGGAACTTTCTAGTTGGGGGCTGCCAATGCATTGTAAATGCTTGGAAGCAACCTATTGTTATCCTACCAATAAGGGTTTCTTTATTTATTGGGGGCTGCCAATGCATTGTAAATGCTTGGAAGCAACCTATTGTTCTCCACCCAATAAGGGTTTCTTTATTTATTTTTTTTTATTTATTATTCATCCATCTCCGTTAATGCGGCTCGTACCGTAACGTGTACCCCCACAAAAGTTATATCAAAACGACCGGCCCGACTCCGAGATGTGTGCTATTACTTTTCTAAGCAATCGGAGTTACCATCGCGAAATATTTTGCTAACAAAAATCGTAAATTTCCCATAGGAAATGAATGGGACTTAACTTTTCAGAGAAACTGAGTTACATAGGGCGCCATTTTGGTTCAATATACAAGGCAATATACAAGGCAGGTTCAATACACAAGCTAGTTAGGTGAGTCGGCCATTTTGAATAGAACTAGCTAATTAGGTGAGTCGGCCATTTTGAATCAACCAAGCTCATTAGGTGAGGCGGCCATTTTGAATCAGGGCGCCATCTTGGTTCAATATACAAGGCAATATACAGGGCAGGTTCAATACACAAGCTACTTAGGTGAGACGGCCATTTTGAATCAAACTAGCTAATTAGGTGAGTCGGCCATTTTGAATCAAAGTAGCTAATTAGGTGAGGCGGCCATTTTGAATCAACCAAGCTCATTAGGTGAGGCGGCCATTTTGAATCAGGGCGCCATCTTGGTTCAATATACAAGGCAATATACAAGGCAGGTTCAATACACAAGCTAATTAGATGAGACGGCCATTTTGGATGAAACTAGCTAATTAGGTGAGTCGGCCATTTTGAATCAAACTAGCTAATTAGGTGAGTCGGCCATTTTGAATCAAACAAGATAATTAGGTGAGTCGGCCATTTTGAATCAAACTAGCTAATTAGGTGAGTCTGACATTTTGAATCAAACTAGCTAATTAAGTGAGTCGGCCATTTTGAATCAAACTAGCTAATTAGGTGAGTCGGCCATTTTGAATCAAACTAGCTAATTAGGTGAATCGGCCATTTTGAATCAAACTAGCTAATTAGTTGAGTCGGCCATTTTGAATCAAATTAGCTAATTAGGTGAGTCTGCCATTTTGAATGAAACTAGCTTATTAGGTGAGTCGGCCATTTTGAATGAAACTAGCTAATTAGGTGAGTCGGCCATTTTGAATCAAACTAGCTAATTAGGTGAGTCGGCCATTTTGAATCAAACTAGCTAATTAGGTGAGTCGGCCATTTTGAATCAAACTAGCTAATTAGGTGAGTCGGCCATTTTGAATCAAACAGCTCATTAGGTGAGTCGGCCATTTTGAATCAAACAAGCTCATTAGGTGAGTCGGCCATTTTGAATCAAACAAGCTCATTAGGTGAGTCGGCCATTTTGAATCAAACAAACTCATTAGGTGAAGTGGCCATTTTGAATCAAACAGGCTCATCAGGTGAGTCGGCCATTTTGAATCAAACAAGCTTATTAGGTGAGTCGGCCATTTTGAATCAAACTATCTCATTAGGTGAGTCGGCCATTTTGGATCAAACAAGCTCATTAGGTGAGACGGCCATTTTGAATCAAACAAGCTCATTAGGTGAGTCAGCCATTTTGAATCAAACAAGCTCATTAGGTGAGGTGGCCATTTTGAATCAAACAGGCTCATTAGGTGAGTCGGCCATTTTGAATCAAACAAGCTCATTAGGTGAGTCGGCCATTTTGAATCAAACTATCTCATTAGGTGAGTCGGCCATTAGGTGAGTCGGCCATTTTGAATCAAACTACCTAATTAGTTGAGTCGGCCATTTTGAATCAAACTAGCTGATTAGGTGAGTCGGCCATTTTGAATCAAACAAGCTCATTAGGTGAGGTGGCCATTTTGAATCAAACTAGCTCATTAGGTGAGGCGGCCATTTTGGATCAAACAAGATCATTTGGTGAGGAGGCCATTTTGAATCAAACATGCTCATTAGGTGAGGTGGCCATTTTGAATCAAACATGCTCATTAGGTGAGTTGACCATTTTGAATCAAACCAGCTAATTAGGTGAGTCGGCCATTTTGAATCAAACAAGCAAATTAGGTGAATCGGCCATTTGAACAAGCAAATTAGGTGAAGCGGCCATTTTGATGGAGATATGGAACTTATATTTGGCAAATGGGTAGCTGACAATGATCCCTAATAAATTTCAATTGAAAATCCAATTTCCAAGATGGCCGACAACGCAAAAAAGTCAAAATACTGTAAAATGGTCAATTTTAGTGATATTGAGCTGAAACTTGGTATGGTGATAGCTGACAATGTTTCCTATCATATTCCATATCAAAATCAAAAATCCAAGATGGCCGCCATAGCTACTTTCAAATGGCTATAACTCGGCCATCTTTATACATAGAGAGCTGAAATTTGGTGAGGGTGTAGCTGAAGACATCCTCTATCACGTACGGAAACCAAAAATAAAAATCCAAGATGGCCGCCATAGCTACATTCAAATGGCTTTAACTCGACCATCTTTATACATAGAGAGCTGAAATTTGGTGAGATTGTAGCTGAAGACATCCTCTATCACGTACCAAAACCAAAAATAAAAATCCAAGATGGCCGCCATAGCTAAGAAGAAAAAATGTCATAACTCGGCCATCTTTATACATAGAGAGCTGAAATTTGGTGATGTTGTAGCTGACGACATTCTCTATCACGTACAAAAAACAAAAATAAAAATCCAAGATGGCCGCCATAGCTAAATGACAAAAAATGCCATAACTCGGCCATTTTTAGAGCTATTGAGACAAAACTTGGGCAACTTAGTAGCTGAGAATGAGCTCTAATAAACCCTGATTAAAAATTAAAAAATTCAAGATGGCCGCCTTATCTAAAAGATAAAAAACACCATAATTCGGCCATTTTTAATGCTATTTAGCTGAAATTTGGTGTAATGTTAGCTGAAAGTGAACCCAAACACCTTTTACTATCATTTCAAGACCTTAATTTAGCTCTCTGATGTATGCTATGAACATTTGGAGCCATTTGTATTCAGGATGGTTGCTAGCGGGCAGTAGCCTGGCAGCCCCCTTCGAAGTTTCTCCAGGAACTTTCTAGTTTTTATTTATTATTCATCCGTCTCCGTTAATGCGGCTCGTACCGTAACGTGCACCCCCACAAAAGTTATATCAAAACGACCGGCCCGACTCCGAGATGTGTGCTATTACTTTTCTAAGCAATCGGAGTTACCATCGCGAAATATTTTGATAACAAAAATCGTAAATTTCCCATAGGAAATGAATGGGACTTAACTTTTCAAAGAAACTGAGTCACATAGGGCGCCATTTTGGTTCAATATACAAGGCAATATACAAGACAGGTTCAATACACAAGTTAGTTAGGTGAGGCGGCCATTTTGGATCAAACTAGCTAATTAGTTGAGGTGGCCATTTTGAATCAACCAAGCTCATTAGGTGAGGCGGCCATTTTGAATGAGGGCGCCATCTTGGTTCAATATACAAGGCAATATACAAGGCAGGTTCAATACACAAGCTAGTTAGGTGAGGCGGCCATTTTGGATCAAACTAGCTAATTAGTTGAGGTGGCCATTTTGAATCAACCAAGCTCATTAGGTGAGGCGGCCATTTTGAATGAGGGCGCCATCTTGGTTCAATATACAAGGCAATATACAAGGCAGGTTCAATACACAAGCTAGTTAGGTGAGGCGGCCATTTTGGATCAAACTAGCTAATTAGTTGAGGTGGCCATTTTGAATCAACCAAGCTCATTAGGTGAGGCGGCCATTTTGAATGAGGGTGCCATCTTGGTTCAATATACAAGGCAATTATACAAGGCAGGTTCAATACACAAGCTAGTTAGGTGAGTCGGCCATTTTGAATCAAACAACCTCATTAGGTGAGACGGCCATTTTGGATCAACCAAGCACATTAGGTGAGGCGGCCATTTTGAATCAAACTAGCTAATTAGATGAGGTGGCCATTTTGAATCAAACTAGCTAATTAGGTGAGACGGCCATTTTGAATCAAACATGCTCATTAGGTGAGACGGCCATTTTGAATCAAACAAGTTCATTAGGTGAGGCGGCCATTTTGAATCAAACAAGCTCTTTAGGTGAGGTGGCCATTTTGAATCAAACAACCTCATTAGGTGAGACGGCCATTTTGAATCAAACAAGCTCATTAGGTGAGGCGGCCATTTTGAATCAAACTAGCTAATTAACTGAGGTGGCCATTTTGTATTAGCCTAACATGCTAGTTAGCTTAGCATTAGCTTCACCCGTTAGCATGTGAGATAACACCAGAAACTTGTTCAGCGTGGTCTGTTGAGTCACCTGTGTAAGTTTGGTTGGAAAATAAGGTGTTAGCCTAGCATGCTAGTTAGCTTAGCATTAGCTTCACCCGTTAGCATGTGAGATAACACCAGAAACTTGTTCAGCGTGGTCTGTTGAGTCACCTGTGTAAGTTTGGTTGGAAAATAAGGTGTTAGCCTAGCATGCTAGTTAGCTTAGCATTAGCTTCACCCGTTAGCATGTGAGATAACACCAGAAACTTGTTCAGCGTGGTCTGTTGAGTCACCTGTGTAAGTTTGGTTGAAAAATAAGGTGTTAGCCTAGCATGCTAGTTAGCTTAGCATTAGCTTCACCCGTTAGCATGTGAGATAACACCAGAAACTTGTTCAGCGTGGTCTGTTGAGTCACCTGTGTAAGTTTGGTTGGAAAATAAGGTGTTAGCCTAGCATGCTAGTTAGCTTAGCATTAGCTTCACCCGTTAGCATGTGAGATAACACCAGAAACTTGTTCAGCGTGGTCTGTTGAGTCACCTGTGTAAGTTTGGTTGGAAAATAAGGTGTTAGCCTAGCATGCTAGTTAGCTTAGCATTAGCATCACCCGTTAGCATGTGAGATAACACCAGAAACTTGTTCAGCGTGGTCTGTTGAGTCACCTGTGTAAGTTTGGTTGGAAAATAAGGTGTTAGCCTAGCATGCTAGTTAGCTTAGCATTAGCTTCACCCGTTAGCATGTGAGATAACACCAGAAACTTGTTCAGCGTGGTCTGTTGAGTCACCTGTGTAAGTTTGGTTGGAAAATAAGGTGTTAGCCTAGCATGCTAGTTAGCTTAGCATTAGCTTCACCCGTTAGCATGTGAGATAACACCAGAAACTTGTTCAGCGTGGTCTGTTGAGTCACCTGTGTAAGTTTGGTTGAAAAATAAGGTGTTAGCCTAGCATGCTAGTTAGCTTAGCATTAGCATCACCCGTTAGCATGTGAGATAACACCAGAAACTTGTTCAGCGTGGTCTGTTGAGTCACCTGTGTAAGTTTGGTTGGAAAATAAGGTGTTAGCCTAGCATGCTAGTTAGCTTAGCATTAGCTTCACCCGTTAGCATGTGAGATAACACCAGAAACTTGTTCAGCGTGGTCTGTTGAGTCACCTGTGTAAGTTTGGTTGGAAAATAAGGTGTTAGCCTAGCATGCTAGTTAGCTTAGCATTAGCTTCACCCGTTAGCATGTGAGATAACACCAGAAACTTGTTCAGCGTGGTCTGTTGAGTCACCTGTGTAAGTTTGGTTGAAAAATAAGGTGTTAGCCTAGCATGCTAGTTAGCTTAGCATTAGCATCACCCGTTAGCATGTGAGATAACACCAGAAACTTGTTCAGCGTGGTCTGTTGAGTCACCTGTGTAAGTTTGGTTGGAAAATAAGGTGTTAGCCTAGCATGCTAGTTAGCTTAGCATTAGCTTCACCCGTTAGCATGTGAGATAACACCAGAAACTTGTTCAGCGTGGTCTGTTGAGTCACCTGTGTAAGTTTGGTTGGAAAATAAGGTGTTAGCCTAGCATGCTAGTTAGCTTAGCATTAGCTTCACCCGTTAGCATGTGAGATAACACCAGAAACTTGTTCAGCGTGGTCTGTTGAGTCACCTGTGTAAGTTTGGTTGGAAAATAAGGTGTTAGCCTAGCATGCTAGTTAGCTTAGCATTAGCTTCACCCGTTAGCATGTGAGATAACACCAGAAACTTGTTCAGCGTGGTCTGTTGAGTCACCTGTGTAAGTTTGGTTGGAAAATAAGGTGTTAGCCTAGCATGCTAGTTAGCTTAGCATTAGCATCACCCGTTAGCATGTGAGATAACACCAGAAACTTGTTCAGCGTGGTCTGTTGAGTCACCTGTGTAAGTTTGGTTGGAAAATAAGGTGTTAGCCTAGCATGCTAGTTAGCTTAGCATTAGCATCACCCGTTAGCATGTGAGATAACACCAGAAACTTGTTCAGCGTGGTCTGTTGAGTCACCTGTGTAAGTTTGGTTGGAAAATAAGGTGTTAGCCTAGCATGCTAGTTAGCTTAGCATTAGCATCACCCGTTAGCATGTGAGATAACACCAGAAACTTGTTCAGCGTGGTCTGTTGAGTCACCTGTGTAAGTTTGGTTGGAAAATAAGGTGTTAGCCTAGCATGCTAGTTAGCTTAGCATTAGCATCACCCGTTAGCATGTGAGATAACACCAGAAACTTGTTCAGCGTGGTCTGTTGAGTCACCTGTGTAAGTTTGGTTGGAAAATAAGGTGTTAGCCTAGCATGGTCCTGGTGTTTTCCGGCACCAGACCTGGCAGCCCCCGTCGAAGTTTCTCCAGGAACTTTCTAGTTGGGGGCTGCCATTGCATGTAAATGCATGGAAGCCACCTATTGTTATCCTGTCCGAACGTGTGTCTACATTGTCGTTCACCGTTAATGCGGCCCGTACCGTAACGTGCACCCCCACAAAAGTTATATCAAAACGACCGGCCCGACTCTGGGATGTGTGCTATTACTTTTCTAAGCAATCGGAGTTACCATGGCAACGTTATTTGCGAACAAAGACGTAATGAATCTCCAAATCCAGGAACTAGTTGGTTACTGCCCACTTATTATTCTACACCAGAAAAAGTTATCTTTTTCAACTTTAATACGGACCGAACCACAAAGTGAACCCCCACAAAAGTTCTATCAAAACGACCAGCCCGACTCAGAGATGTGTGCTATTACTTTTATAAGCAATCGGAGTTACCATGGCGAAATATTTCGCTAACAAAAATCGTAAATTTCCCATAGGAATAGAATGGGGCTTGAGTTTTCAGAGAAACTGAGTCACATAGGGCGCCATCTTGGTTCAATATACAAGGCAATATACAAGGCAGGTTCAATACACAAGCTCATTAGTTGAGTCGGCCATTTTGAATCAAACTAGCTACTTAGGTGAGTCAGCCATTTTGAATCAACCAAGCTCATTAGGTGAGGCGGCCATTTTGAATCAGGGCGCCATCTTGGTTCAATATACAAGGCAATATACAAGGTAGGTTCAATACACAAGCTAGTTAGGTGAGGCGGCCATTTTGGATCAAACCAGCTCATTAGGAGAGGCGGCCATTTTGGATCAACCAAGCTCATTAGGTAAGGCGGCCATTTTGAATCAGGACGCCATCTTGGTTCAATATACAACGCAATATACAAGTCAGGTTCAATACACAAGCTAGTTAGGTGAGGCGACCATTTTGGATCAAACCAGCTCATTAGGAGAGGCGGCCATTTTGGATCAACCAAGCTCATTAGGTGAGGCGGCCATTTTGAATCAGGGCGCCATCTTGGTTCAATATACAAGGCAATATACAAGGTAGGTTCAATACACAAGCTAGTTAGGTGAGACGGCCATTTTGGATCAAACAAGCTCATTAGGTAAGGCGGCCATTTTGAATCAACCAAGCTCATTAGGTGAGGCGGCCATTTTGAATCAGGGCGCCATCTTTGTTCGATATACAAGGCAGGTTCAATACACAAGCTCATTAGGTGAGTCGGCCATTTTGAATCAAACAACCTCATTAGGTGAGTCGGCCATTTTGAATCAAACTAGCTAATAAGGTGAGTCGGCCATTTTGAATCAGTCGGCCATTTTGAATCAAACTAGCTAATTAGGTGAGTCGGCCATTTTGAATCAAACCAGCTCATTAGGAGAGGCGGCCATTTTGGATCAACCAAGCTCATTAGGTGAGGCGGCCATTTTGAATCAGGGCGCCATCTTGGTTCAATATACAAGGCAATATACAAGGTAGGTTCAATACACAAGCTAGTTAGGTGAGGCGGCCATTTTGGATCAAACCAGCTCATTAGGAGAGGCGGCCATTTTGGATCAACCAAGCTCATTAGGTAAGGCGGCCATTTTGAATCAGGACGCCATCTTGGTTCAATATACAACGCAATATACAAGTCAGGTTCAATACACAAGCTAGTTAGGTGAGGCGACCATTTTGGATCAAACCAGCTCATTAGGAGAGGCGGCCATTTTGGATCAACCAAGCTCATTAGGTGAGGCGGCCATTTTGAATCAGGGCGCCATCTTGGTTCAATATACAAGGCAATATACAAGGTAGGTTCAATACACAAGCTAGTTAGGTGAGACGGCCATTTTGGATCAAACAAGCTCATTAGGTAAGGCGGCCATTTTGAATCAACCAAGCTCATTAGGTGAGGCGGCCATTTTGAATCAGGGCGCCATCTTTGTTCGATATACAAGGCAGGTTCAATACACATTGTGTGTCCCAATCCGACGGCTGCATGGGTCTGAGGCCGCATTTGAAGGCCGCTGACGTCACAGCGATGCGCCAAGGCCTGTCCCAATTCGAAGACTGCTTCAATGCGGCCGACGAATGCGGCCTTCTTTTCCCCGAATTTGAAGGACGGGTCCGGTGGATCCTTCCAGACGGAGGCTATCCCAAAATGCATTGCGTTTACTCTGCGCGTGCGCATTGAGGGAACATTTTGGATGAACGTAATGGCGGACGAAGCGACAGAATACACTTTTAAATGTAAGTTATGTTAAAATGTGGGATTAAAAAATTAAAAGCCTAAAGCGGTTATGATTTATGACATAAATGATTAAAGCGGATGTTAGTCATTTGCGTAGATATTTTTTATATCTTTTGTCAGCTCGTACAGCGGGTCCCGTCGTATTATCGCTGCTAAGCTAATTTTATTCTTCTGTTTTTTAGGGAGCAAGGAGCAGACCGAGGCTTTTATTAAGCTTCGGAATAAAAACAGCCACCTTTTACGGGGGCTAAACATTCTGCAGCTGTGGCGTGGAGGTACAAGATTCATCCTATGCTTCTGAGTACAGTTTCATTAACCCTATACTGTACTGTACTGTACATAACCTGCAACCTCTTGTGTTGTGCTGTGAAAACTGTTTTTCAATGTGGGTTTAAGACATTATTTTCCATGTTTCCCCTCTTCATTCATTTTATGTTGATGTTATTAGGGTAATTTTGGAGAAGATGTGCCTGGAGGATAAAGTAACTCCTCTGCAGGCTAAAAAAAATGGGACTATTTGGAATGAAATACAAAGTATGTATGGGAATATAATTTGTACGTGCTCTGTTGATACAAACCAGATTCTAAAAAAGTTGGGACACTAAACAAATTGTGAATAAAAACTGAATGCAATGATGTGGAGGTGCCAACATCTAATATTTTATTCAGAATAGATCACAGATCTAAAGTTTAAACTGAGAGAATTTATCATTTTAAATGAAAAATATGTTGTTTCAAAATTTCATGGCGTCAACAAATCCCAAAAAAAGTTGCGACAAGTCCTGAACATAGTTCTCTGCATTAATGGTGCCTTTCCAGACATGCAAGCTGCCCATGCCACAAGCGCTCATGCAACCCCATACCATCAGTGAGGCAGGCTTCTGAACGGAGCGTTGATTGGCGTTCCAGCCACTTATTGCTACTTGTCCCAACTTTTTGGGGGTTTGTTGACACTGTGAAATTTTGAATCAACATATTTTTCCTTTAAAATGTTACATTTACTTAGATTAAACTTTTGATCTGTCATCTATGTTATGTTATGCATAAAATATTGACATTTGCCATCCCCACGTCATTCAGTTTTTATTCACAATTTGTTTAGTGTCCCAACTTTTTTGGAATCTGGTATGTACTTGTAAACTTTAAAAAAGAAGAAGTTTGTTGCTCTTTTTGCCAACTGTGATATCTTATTTCCTCTGTTCAGGACTGCAAATATCCAGGGTCAGGGGAAGGAGTGAGTGGGAAGCCCACTGCTGCGACGTGGCCCTGGTTTGTCCTCATGGATGAGGCGTTAGGACAGAGACCTTGCATTGCACCTCCTGTCCTAATTTCCTCCATCCGTGAGGACAATCCAGGTCCAAGCACAGCAGTGGGTGACCAGGACGACAGGGCTGAGGAGGAGGAAAGAATGGAACAGAGACGAGGAAGAAAGAGGAAGAACAACAGAGAGGATGAGTTAATGGACTTAATCAGAGAAGATATGAAGCTGCAGAGGGAAGATATGAAGCTGCAGAGGGAGGCAGAAGAGAGAAGGTTGAATGAAAGTAGGGAGATGATGGAAAGATTATTTAGTATTCTAGAAAAAAATGCAAATACCGGTAAATAAATTACCGGTATATTTATGAGTTTGAAAAATGTGTTGGTCTTTGTTTTGTTCTAATTTTGAAAAAATAAATTGATTACAAAAACTAGTTGTCTATAATTCATTTTATTAACAGTAAGTTAATTAAAAAACAACAAAAGGTTCTGTGGCTGCCAGCTCTGCAAACCCACAGGACACCACCTGCAGGTCCTCTGGGTTTTTAGTCAGGTGGATGACACCATGATGGACAGCAGAACGAGGTGTCCCAAGCACTCCTGACTGAGACCACCTGCAAGATGCTCCATCTGCCAGCCAGAAAACAGTTGTCGCCCCCAACCATGTCATGAATCCAGGTCCAGGAGATGAAGCAACACCTCCAGAGACTCCCTGCATCATCACAAATCCAGTCTAGGATCTTCTTGGTTAAAGTAACGGTCCAGGACTGGGATATTCAGATTAATCCTACAGTACAAGGGTCTGGTCTGGTTCAGGACATGTAGAGAACAACAAAACATTTAGTTTAAGATTAAAGTATTTTTTTCATTCATTCAACCTTTATTTAGTCAGGTAAATCTTATTGAGCCTCATGGCTCATTTACGAAAGCGACCTGCTAAAACTAAAGAACGATGAACAGCAATGGTAGAATTTCCTTAAACAATAGAAAACAAAAGAGAGAAATAAATTTTTTTAAATTAAATATTAAAGTATTATATTTATTTATTAAATATTAAAGTATTATCATATAATGAGGTTTAATCTACTGATGCTCAATGAAAACACTTGAGTGCTATTTTATTAATAAAATAGATGAAAGACCCTGTTTTTAACTTTTTTTTTACAACCCCTTTATGTACTAATGGATTTTATACAATAAAATATTGGGAAATGTTATGCTGTATTCTAAATTTCAAATAAGTTACAGTATTTAAAATTTTAAATAAGTTATAAATATTATTCTAGTATATTGTTTTATTAAATTATTAGTAAATAAGATAGATTTTTGATTTATTTATTATGCACAAGTTAACAAAGTTAATACTGACAATGAAATTATCCATGAAACTACCGTTTATAGCCAAAAAAAAAAAAGTAAGTTGGATATATCTGTCAGCAGAATATATAAAACATGCCACCAGCAGCAATAAAGTTCTGTATTTCCTCTAGAATTAAAAAAAGCCGTAAAAACAACAGCATTTCAAGCTCCTTTCTTCCTCTGGGCTGAGCGCCGTCACGGTTGCTAGGCAACATGACGTACTCCGACGTAACCGTGAAGGCTAGACCTGTCCCAATTCAAAAGAAATTCACAGCCGTGAACTTCCGGTCTACCTGGTCTTTGAAGGACCCGGCCTCCCTGTACCGGGTAGGCCGGGTCCTTGGTAGTATGCAGCCGTCGGATTGGGACACGGCTACAAGCTCATTAGGTGAGTCGGCCATTTTGAATCAAACAACCTCATTAGGTGAGTCGGCCATTTTGAATCAAACTAGCTAATAAGGTGAGTCGGCCATTTTGAATCAGTCGGCCATTTTGAATCAAACTAGCTAATTAGGTGAGTCGGCCATTTTGAATCAAACTAGCTAATTAGGTGAGTCGGCCATTTTGAATCAAACTAGCTAATTAGGTGAGTCGGCCATTTTGAATCAAACTAGCTAATTAGGTGAGTCGGCCATTTTGAATCAAACTACCTAATTAGGTGAGTCGGCCATTTTGAATCAAACTAGCTAATTAGGTGAGTCGGCCATTTTGAATCAAACTAGCTAATTAGGTGAGTCGGCCATTTTGAATCAAACAAGCTAATTAGGTGAGTCGGCCATTTTGAATCAAACAAGATAATTAGGTGAGTCAGCCATTTTGAATCAAACTAGCTAATTAGGTGAGTCGGCCATATTGAATCAAACATGCTCATTAGTTGAGGCGGCCATTTTGAATCAAACAAGCAAACTAGGTGAGACGGCCATTTTGAATTAAACAAGTAAATTAGGTGAAGCGGCCATTTGAACAAGCAAATTAGGTGAAGCGGCCATTTTGATTGAGATATGGAACTTATATTTGGCAAATGGGTAGCTAACAATGATCCCTAATAAATTTCAATTGAAAATCCAACTTCCAAGATGGCCGACAACGCAAAAAAGTCAAAATACTGTAAAATGGTCAATTTTAATGATATAGAGCTGAAACTTGGTATGGTGATAGCCGACAATGTTTCCTATCAAATTTCATATCAAAATCAAAAATCCAAGATGGCCGCCATAGCTACTTTCAAATGGCTATAACTCGGCCATCTTTATACATAGAAAGCTGAAATTTGGTGAGGTTGTAGCTGAAGACATCCTCTATCACGTACGGAAACCAAAAATAAAAATCCAAGATGGCCGCCATAGCTACATTCAAATGGATTTAACTCAGCCATCTTTATACATAGGGAGCTGAAATTTGGTGAGGTTGTAGCTGAAGACATTCTGTATTACGTACCGAAACCAAAAATAAAAATCCAAGATGGCCGACATAGCTAAAAGAGAAAAAATGCCATAACTCAGCCATCTTTATACATAGAGAGCTGAAATTTGGTGAAGTTGTAGCTGACAACATTCTCTATCACGTACAAAAAACGAAAATAAAAATCCAAGATGGCCGCCTTAGCTAAAAAGAAAAAACACCATAATTCAGCCATTTTTAATGCTATTTAGTTGAAATTTGGTGTAATCGGAGCTGAAAATGAACCCAAACACCTTTACTATCATTTCAAGAATTTTATTTGGCTCCGTGATATGTGCTATTAACATTTGGAGCCATTTGTATT
>JBBPBX010031921.1:0-34209 GCA_038048925.1 Garcialebias charrua | reverse complement strand
CGTACATATCCCACGGACGCCGCTAAAATAGCTTTTGTGATCAGTCAGTTAAAAGGTGACGCTCTTAGCTGGGCTACAGCGCACTTATCCTCAAATGATATTGACTTACTAACCTTTCCTGAGTTCCTCGAGGACTTCTCGATGATTTTCGACCACCCTTTGCAGCAGGAGGATGCCGTCAAACATCTGTTGAACCTCCGCCAAGGAAGGAAGCCGGTATCGGAGCACGCAATACGCTTCCGCATCATGGCGGCGAAGACTCGCTGGGACGATCTCGCTATCAGAGGTACTTTCTTAAATTCCCTGTCTGACAGAGTCAAGGATCAACTCGCTCTGAGAGACGAACCCAACTCTCTTAATGAACTGATAAACTTGGCGATTAGAGTCGATAATCGCTTCAACGAAAGGGGCAAGGAGAGGGACTACAAGTCCCAGCGCCCATCCACTTCCGGTTTCCGGTCAAACCCGACTTTTCAGAGTAAAGTCGTATCTAACTTCGAGGAGGAACCGGAGCCTATGCAAATAGGCCGCACAAGGCTGTCACCAGAGGAGAGACAGCGACGTATGAGATCTGGGTGTTGTCTTTATTGTGGCAAGATTGGCCACTACATAGCCCAATGCCCTCTACAGGGAGCCCAACGCCCTCTACAGGGAAACGACCCCTCCCATCAATAAAACAGGGGGTATTGGTGGGTAGATCATCTTGTTCTCCTGTCTCACGATTTACTTTACCATCTATTATTGTGAATAATAACATGAAGTTACCTGTTACAGCTCTTGTGGACTCTGGAGCGGAACAAAATCTCATCAGCAGTGACTTGGTGGAACAACTATCCATTCCTACCCATACCCTTCGAGACCCTTTGACTGTCGCCGGTCTCACTGGACAGGTTTTCGCCAAGATTCACCTGAGGGTCCAGGAACTCCACCTCATCATCTCTGGAAATCACCATGAGCAAGGTGAATTCTTCGTTTTTGACTCTCCCACCACTCAATTAATTTTGGGTTTTCCTTGGTTGGAGAGGCATAATCCATTATTGGACTGGTCGGAGAAGAGGATAGACAAGTGGAGCTCGTACTGTCTCAAGAACTGTCTTCGCTCTGCTGTACCGAAGACCTCTGTAAATAACCCCCAGTCACAAGCTGTTGACCTAAGCAAAGTACCTCCTGTGTATCATGATTTAAGTGCTGTGTTCAATAAAGAGAAAGCTTTGTCCCTGCCTCCACATCGCCCATATGATTGTGCTATTAATCTTCTTCCTGGAGCTCCTCTGCCTACCAGTAGATTATACAACATATCAGGGCCTGAGAGAAAGACTATGTCAGATTATATTGGGGAGTCTCTGACGTCTGGTATCATTCGACCGTCCACCTCACCTGTGGGGGCGGGTTTCTTTTTTGTGTCTAAAAAGGATAAGACCTTGCGCCCATGCATTGACTATCGTGGGTTAAACCAGATCACCATCAAAAACAAATATCCGCTACCTCTCATTGATTCCATTCATGACCAGTTGCATTCGGCTGCCATATTTACAAAATTAGATTTGCGTAATGCTTACCATCTGGTAAGGGTTCGTGAGGGGGATGAGTGGAAGACCGCCTTCAAGACTCCACTCGGTCATTTTGAATACTTAGTAATGCCTTTCGGCCTTACTAATGCTCCTGCGGTGTTCCAGGCACTCGTTAACGACGTCCTTAGAGATTTCCTTAATGAGTTTGTTTTCGTTTATTTAGACGATATACTCATTTACTCCCACGACTTGAGCCAACACGAGACTCACGTACGTGCGGTACTGCAGAGACTCCTTGAGAATCAGCTTTATGTAAAGGCAGAGAAGTGCGATTTTCATGTCACCACTGTGTCATTCCTGGGGTTTATTTTCGAGGGTGGTAGTTTTCGCACTGACCCTGAGAAGACCAGGGCTGTGGAAGAATGGCCCACTCCTGCGGATCGCAAACAGCTGCAACGGTTCTTAGGCTTTGCAAACTTTTATAGAAGGTTCATTAAGAATTATAGCCGCATTGCTGCTCCTCTTACTCAACTCACCTCCACGTTAAGAACCTTCTCCTGGACTCCTGAGGCTGAGACGGCTTTTAAGGAACTTAAGCGTCTTTTCTCCACCGCCCCCATCCTTCGTCACCCTGACCCGGAGAGACAATTCATCTTGGAGGTCGACGCGTCGGACACGGGTGTGGGAGCAGTTCTTTCTCAGCGTTCTCAGGAGGATAACAAGGTCCACCCATGTGCGTTCTTCTCTCGACGTCTTAGCCCTTCGGAGCAGAATTATGATGTGGGGAACAGAGAGTTATTGGCTGTAAAATTGGCACTGGAAGAATGGAGGCACTGGTTGGAGGGTACCAAGACACCTTTTTTGATCTGGACAGATCATAAGAACCTTATTTACATCCAGAACGCCAAGAGGCTGAGTCCTAGACAGGCTCGTTGGTCTTTGTTTTTTGCAAGGTTTAACTTTTTTTTGACCTACAGACCTGGATCTAAGAACATCAAGCCCGATGCCCTGTCAAGACAGTTTTCCATTTCCGACCAGCACAAGACTGAAGACAACATACTGCCCCCCTCCGTTGTGGTTGGCGCACTTACCTGGTCCATTGAAAAAGACATTCAGGAGGCGCAAGGATCTGAACCCGACCCAGGTACCGGTCCTCCTGATAGAAGGTTTGTTCCCTCCGCTATCAGATCCAAGGTGCTAGACTGGATTCATTCAAACAAACTGTCATGTCACCCAGACACTAACCGCATGCTTTCCTTTGTTAAGAGACACTTCTGGTGGTCCACTCTCAACCAAGACATTAAGGAGTTTGTGGCTGCTTGCCCTACCTGTGCTCGCAACAAGAGTGGGAACCAACCTCCAGCAGGTTTGTTACAGCCTTTGCCCACACCCAGTCATCCATGGTCCCATGTAGCACTGGATTTCATCACTGGACTGCCCCCCTCTGAAGGGAACACTGTCATTTTAACAGTTGTTGATAGGTTTTCCAAGACAGCTCATTTTGTACCCCTTGTCAAGCTTCCCTCTGCCTTGGAGACTGCTCACCTCCTGACCCAGCACGTCTTTCGGATTCATGGTATTCCCACAGATCTGGTTTCGGACCGAGGCCCTCAATTCACCTCTCAGGTCTGGCAGGCTTTCTGCAACACCCTGGGGGCCTCTTCTAGTCTGTCATCTGGTTATCATCCCCAATCTAATGGACAAACGGAGCGATGTAACCAGGAGTTGGAGGCTGCCCTACGATGTGTCATTGAGGACAACCCGTCTTCTTGGAGCAAACATCTGGTGTGGGTAGAGTATGCTCACAATACTCACACATCCTCCGCCACTGGAATGTCTCCCTTCGAAGCCTCTCTGGGTTATGCTCCCCCGCTTTTTCCTAGTCAGGAATCCGAGATCTCTGTCCCTTCTGTTCAGCACCATTTCCGCCGTTGCCGTAGGGTTTGGCGTCAGGCTAAGGCGGCCCTGCTACGTACTGCTGACCAGAACAAGAGACACGCAGACCGCCATCGTTCTGTGGCTCCTGCTTACCACGTGGGTCAGAGGGTCTGGCTCTCTACCCGTGACATTAAGCTCAAGGACACTCCCAGAAAACTTGCCCCTCGTTTTATTGGTCCTTTTCCTGTGGTCAAGATTATTAACCCGTCTGCTGTTCGTCTGAAATTGCCTGCTTCCATGCGCATTCATCCCACCTTCCACGTTTTTCAGGTGAAACCGGTCTCTGTGAGTCCTTTATGTCCTCCTGCTGTCCTCCCTCCTCCCCCCCGTCTCATTGACAATCACCCTGCCTTCACTGTCCGGTGTATCCTGGATGTTCGGCGCCGGGGACGGGGTTTCCAGTATTTGGTTGACTGGGAGGGCTATGGTCCCGAGGAGAGGTCTTGGATTCCTCGGTCCTTCATTCTGGATCCCAGCCTCATCTCCTCTTTTTTCAGGTCCCATCCTGAGAAGCGCCTTAGGTCGCCAAGGGGCGATTCTTGAGGGGGGGGTACTGTGGGGTTTTTCCTGTTTTGCTGCCTACAGATTTCCTGAGGTTGAGGAGTCACAGCTGTCGGCCATCTCCACTAATCACCACCAGGACTACTTAAGACTGCTGGCTGGCTTCATTCAGTGCTGAAGCATACCTACTTTATGGTACTAGTGCTTCCAGCCTCTTGGTGTTAATCCTTGTAGTTCTTATTCTTACCCTTGTGATTTTTTCCTCGTGACACTACAGACCCTGGTCCATCTGTGCCAAACGTCTTGGACTCCTGGCTGCTCTGTGGACCTCCTGTGCTGAACTTGGAAGTTTGGATATCAAGATACCTCCAGTGAGATCTTCCACCTCCACGCTCCACCCGTGCTTCCCCCTCCCTGTGGATAACATTGCCACTATAAATAAATCATCGTTTGTTTTACCCCTGAATCTGTTTTCTTTCAGTCCGTTCATCTGGGTTGATATTGCTACCTTGACAGGCTGACATGATGCAGAGAAGAAAGGTAGATGTTTTATGTGTCCAAGAGACCAAGTGGAAGGTCAGCAAGGCTTGCAGTATTGGAGCAGGGTTCAAACTGTTTTACCATGGTGTGGATAGAAAGAGAAATGGAGTAGGGGTGGTCCTGAAGGAGGAGTTGGCAAAGAATGTAGTAGAGGTGAAGAGAGTGTCAGATAGGGTGATGTGTCTAAAGGTAGAAGTAGAAGGTCTGATGCTAAACATAGTAAGTGGTTATGCTCCACAGGTTGGATGTGATGGGGAGGAGAAAGATACATTTTGGAAAGATTTGGATGAAGTGATAGAGAGTATTCCCAGGGAGGAAAGAGTGGTGATTGGAGCAGACCTGAATGGACATGTTGGTGAAGGAAACAGAGGGGATGAGGAAGTGATGGGTAGGTTTGGTGTCAAGGAAAGAAACCAGGAAGGACAGATGGTGGTGGATTTTGCCAAGAGAATGGAAATGGCTATAGTCAATACCTATTTCCAAAAGAGGGAGGAACATAGAGTGACCTATAAGAGTGGAGGAAGGAGTACACAGGTCGACTACATTCTGTGTAGAAGAGGAAACCTGAGGGAGATTGGAGACTGTAAGGTTGTGGCAGGGGAGAGCGTGGCCAGACAGCATCGGATGGTTGTGTGTAGAATGACTGTTGTTGCGAAGAAGAGAAAAAGAGTAAAATCAGAGAAGAAGACCAAATGGTGGAAGCTAAAGAAGGAAGAATGTTGTGAGAAATTCAGAGACGAGCTGTTAAAGGCTCTGGGTGGTAAGAAAGAGCTTCCAAGTGACTGGGCTACTACAGCAACAGTAATTAGAGAGACAGGTAGGAAGGTACTTGGTGTGTCATCTGGACAGAGAATGGATGATAAGGAAACCTGGTGGTGGAATAGTGAAGTGCAGGACGCCATTCAAAGAAAGAGATTAGCCAAGAAGAAATATGACTGTGAGAGGACTGAAGAGAGGAGACAGGAATATAAGGAGATGGGACGTAGAGCAAAGAAGGAAGTAGCTAAGGCAAAGCAGAGGGCATACAATGAGTTGTATGGGAGACTGGACACTAAAGAGGGCGAGAAGGACTTGTACCGATTGGCAAGACAGAGGGATCAGGCTGGAAAGGATGTGCAACAGGTTAGGCTTATTAAAGATGGGAATGGGAATGTTCTAACAAGTGAGGAGAGTGTGATGGGAAGATGGAAGGATTACTTTGAGGAGCTAATGAATGAAGAGAATGAAAGAGAAAGAAGAGTGGAGGTCATAGAAATTGTGGACCAGGAAGTGGGAAAGATTAGTGAGGGTGAAGTCTGGAAAGCTCTGAAAAGAATGAAGAAGGGGAAGGCAGTAGGACCTGATGACATACCAGTGGAGGTTTGGAAATGTCTTGGAGAGATGGCAGTGAGGTTTTTGACTCAAATATTTAATGGAATATTTGAGGGTGAGAAAATGCCTGAAGAATGGAGAAGAAGTGTGCTGGTGCCCATTTTTAAGAACAAGGGTGATGTACAGAGTTGTAGCAACTACAGGGGAATTAAGTTGATGAGCCACACGATGAAGATCTGGGAGAGAGTTGTGGAAGCAAGACTTAGACAAGAGGTGACTATCTGTGAGCAGCAGTATGGTTTCATGCCAAGAAAGAGCACCACAGATGCCATCTTTGCTTTGAGGATGTTGATAGAGAAGTACAGAGAGGGTCAGAAAGAACTCCATTGTGTGTTTGTGGATTTAGAAAAAGCATATGACAGGGTGCCAAGGGAGGAGGTGTGGTATTGCATGAGGAAATCTGGAGTGGCAGAAAAGTATGTTAGACTGGTACAGGACATGTATGAAGACAGCAGGAAGACAGCAGGACAGTGGTGAGATGTGCTGTAGGAGTGACAGATAGCTTCAAGGTGGAGGTGGGATTGCATCAAGGATCGGCTCTGAGCCCCTTCTTGTTTGCTCTGGTGATGGACCGACTAACAGATGAGGTCAGGCAGGAATCCCCATGGACTATGATGTTTGCAGATGACATTGTGATCTGTGGTGAGAACAGGGAACAAGTGGAAGAGAACTTGGAGAGGTGGAGGTATGCACTTGAAAGAAGAGGAATGAAAGTCAGCCGTAGTAAGACAGAGTACATGTGTGTGAATGAGAGGGAGGCCAGTGGAACAGTGAGGCTACAAGGATCAGAGGTCACAAAGGTGCAGGACTTCAAGTACTTGGGGTCCACTGTCCAGGAAAATGGGGAATGTGGTAAAGAGGTGAAAAAGAGAGTCCAGGCAGGATGGAGTGGATGGAGAAAAGTTTCAGGAGTGATTTGTGACAAAAAGGTGTCAGCAAAGGTCAAAGGAAAAGTTTACAAGACAGTGGTGAGACCAGCTATGTTGTATGGTCTGGAGACAGTGTCATTGACAAAAAGACAGGAGAAAGAACTGGAAGTGGCAGAAATGAAGATGCTGAGGTTCTCCTTAGGAGTGACAAGGATGGATAAGATCAGGAATGAGATCATCAGAGGTACAGCACATGTTGAACAACTGGGAGATAAAGTTAGGGAGGCCAGACTGAGATGGTTTGGACATGTCCAGAGGAGGGACAGTGGGTATATTGGTAGAAGGATGTTAGAAATGCAGCTGCCAGGAAAAAGACAAAGAGGGAGGCCAAAGAGGAGATATATGGATGCAGTTAGAGAGGACATGAAGGTAGTTGGAGTGAGGACAGAGGATGCAGAGGACAGAGTGAGGTGGAGGAGGATGACTCGCTGTGGCGACCCCTGAAAAGGGAAAAGCCGAAAGAAGAAGAAGAAGAAGTCAAGAAAGACAGTTTTTTAATGTAATTTTTTTTCCTGAAATTGTTTTTAAGTTCAACTTTATATGTCAGGAGATACATAGTTGATGTTACCATTAAAATGCACTTTCAATAAAGTAAGTATTGACAAAGCTCAATATAATTTTTATGTTGAGGTGGCGGAGGGTTGTTGTTAGCAGCTGCTGAAAGTAACTACCGTATTTTCCGGATTATAGGTCGCACCGGAATATAGGTCGCAGTGTCCAGTTATTGCCAAAAAATTGGAAAAAATCCATAAAAAGGTCGCACCGGAATATAGGTCGCACCTACGTCACCGCCGACGTAACGCGTCATCCACCGCTGACGCGCCGCGTCACTGCTGAGTCAACCAGGAAATGTGGACCGAGCTTTTAGCTCTGCTGCTAATGTCTGCCACAGGAGCGCACAGCAAGGCTTTTAAGAAGATTACCACTTTAAAACAATTATTTGTTGGATAAAAATTATAGCAAATAGGTGTCTGAGCTGAACTTTTCTTTAATAAATGAACGTAATTGTGAAATGAGCTGGATTTAAAAATTAGTTTCGCCAGCTACCGGTACGTCTGATGAAAACAAAACGAGCACGCGCAGCGCCGGAAATGCAGCGAACAGACCTGCATGAATTGGTACGGTGTTTGTATTTTAGCAGGCTAAACAGCTCAAAAATATATTTGTTAGCTGACTTTTTTAAAGACTGAACGTAATTGTGAAATAAGCTGGATTTAAAAATTTGTTTCGCCAGCTACCGGTTCTGTCTGATGAAAACAAAACGAGCACGCGCAGCGCCGGAAATGCAGAGAACAGACCTGCATGAATTGTTACGGTGTTTGTATTTTAGCAGGCTAAACACCTCAAAAATATATTTGTTAGCTGACTTTTTTAAGACTGTGTCTCAGTTTAATTTTTGTTAATACCGGTAAATGATTACCGGTACAGTATAAACAATCAGCTTATTTCAGAATGTAAATACCACCAACATCATTAAAATTACACTACAGAAACTCCTAAAAAAATATTTGTTGGCTGCCTTTTTTGTAAGACTGTGTCTCAGTTTAATTTTTGTTTATAAATGATTACAAATCAGCTTATTTCAGAATGTAAATACCACAAACATCATTAAAATTAAACTACAGACTCCTAAAAAAATATTTGTTGGCTGCCTTTTTTGTAAGACTGTGTCTCAGTTTAATTTTTGTTTATAAATGATTACAAATCAGCTTATTTCAGAATGTAAATGCCACCAACATCATTAAAATTACACTACAGAAACTCCTAAAAAAATTTGTTGGCTGCCTTTTTTGTAAGACTGTGTCTCAGTTTAATTTTTGTTTATAAATGATTACAAATCAGCTTATTTCAGAATGTAAATGCCACCAACATCATTAAAATTACACTACAGACTCCTAAAAAATATTTGTTGGCTGCCTTTTTTGTAAGACTGTGTCTCAGTTTAATTTTTGTTTATAAATGATTACAAATCAGCTTACCGTATTTCAGAATGTAAATACCACCAACATCATTAAAATTACACTACAGAAACTCCTAAAAAAATATTTGTTGGCTGCCTATTTTGTAAGAATGTGTCTCAGTTTAACTTTTGTTTATAAATGATTACAAATCAGCTTATTTCAGAATGTAAATACCACAAACATCCGCTCATTCTCAATCAGTTCATCTGGACAGTTTCTTTTTAGCAGAAACGTTTCACCCTCACTCCAGAGGGCTTCCTCAGTCAGAGTAGTCCAAAGCACACTGAAGTTAACCCACCAAGTAAGCAACTTATGTGGACCAACCAGTTTGCTGTAGCCAAGATGGTTTCTGGGGGCGTGTCCCTCGTCGACTCCTCCCAGGCAGGCAGACATGTCCAAAGTGGTTCAAGACAAGAAAGTTAATTCTCAATAGTCCAGGTATCAAATCCGCTCATTCTCAATCAGTTCATCTGGACAGTTTCTTTTTAGCAGAAACGTTTCACCCTCACTCCAGAGGGCTTCCTCAGTCAGAGTAGTCCAAAGCACACTGAAGTTAACCCACCAAGTAAGCAACTTATGTGGACCAACCAGTTTGCTGTAGCCAAGATGGTTTCTGGGGGCGTGTCCCTCGTCGACTCCTCCCAGGCAGGCAGACATGTCCAAAGTGGTTCAAGACAAGAAAGTTAATTCTCAATAGTCCAGGTATCAAATCCGCTCATTCTCAATCAGTTCATCTGGACAGTTTCTTTTTAGCAGAAACGTTTCACCCTCACTCCAGAGGGCTTCCTCAGTCAGAGTAGTCCAAAGCACACTGAAGTTAACCCACCAAGTAAGCAACTTATGTGGACCAACCAGTTTGCTGTAGCCAAGATGGTTTCTGGGGGCGTGTCCCTCGTCGACTCCTCCCAGGCAGGCAGACATGTCCAAAGTGGTTCAAGACAAGAAAGTTAATTCTCAATAGTCCAGGTATCAAATCCGCTCATTCTCAATCAGTTCATCTGGACAGTTTCTTTTTAGCAGAAACGTTTCACCCTCACTCCAGAGGGCTTCCTCAGTCAGAGTAGTCCAAAGCACACTGAAGTTAACCCACCAAGTAAGCAACTTATGTGGACCAACCAGTTTGCTGTAGCCAAGATGGTTTCTGGGGGCGTGTCCCTCGTCGACTCCTCCCAGGCAGGCAGACATGTCCAAAGTGGTTCAAGACAAGAAAGTTAATTCTCAATAGTCCAGGTATCAAATCCGCTCATTCTCAATCAGTTCATCTGGACAGTTTCTTTTTAGCAGAAACGTTTCACCCTCACTCCAGAGGGCTTCCTCAGTCAGAGTAGTCCAAAGCACACTGAAGTTAACCCACCAAGTAAGCAACTTATGTGGACCAACCAGTTTGCTGTAGCCAAGATGGTTTCTGGGGGCGTGTCCCTCGTCGACTCCTCCCAGGCAGGCAGACATGTCCAAAGTGGTTCAAGACAAGAAAGTTAATTCTCAATAGTCCAGGTATCAAATCCGCTCATTCTCAATCAGTTCATCTGGACAGTTTCTTTTTAGCAGAAACGTTTCACCCTCACTCCAGAGGGCTTCCTCAGTCAGAGTAGTCCAAAGCACACTGAAGTTAACCCACCAAGTAAGCAACTTATGTGGACCAACCAGTTTGCTGTAGCCAAGATGGTTTCTGGGGGCGTGTCCCTCGTCGACTCCTCCCAGGCAGGCAGACATGTCCAAAGTGGTTCAAGACAAGAAAGTTAATTCTCAATAGTCCAGGTATCAAATCCGCTCATTCTCAATCAGTTCATCTGGACAGTTTCTTTTTAGCAGAAACGTTTCACCCTCACTCCAGAGGGCTTCCTCAGTCAGAGTAGTCCAAAGCACACTGAAGTTAACCCACCAAGTAAGCAACTTATGTGGACCAACCAGTTTGCTGTAGCCAAGATGGTTTCTGGGGGCGTGTCCCTCGTCGACTCCTCCCAGGCAGGCAGACATGTCCAAAGTGGTTCAAGACAAGAAAGTTAATTCTCAATAGTCCAGGTATCAAATCCGCTCATTCTCAATCAGTTCATCTGGACAGTTTCTTTTTAGCAGAAACGTTTCACCCTCACTCCAGAGGGCTTCCTCAGTCAGAGTAGTCCAAAGCACACTGAAGTTAACCCACCAAGTAAGCAACTTATGTGGACCAACCAGTTTGCTGTAGCCAAGATGGTTTCTGGGGGCGTGTCCCTCGTCGACTCCTCCCAGGCAGGCAGACATGTCCAAAGTGGTTCAAGACAAGAAAGTTAATTCTCAATAGTCCAGGTATCAAATCCGCTCATTCTCAATCAGTTCATCTGGACAGTTTCTTTTTAGCAGAAACGTTTCACCCTCACTCCAGAGGGCTTCCTCAGTCAGAGTAGTCCAAAGCACACTGAAGTTAACCCACCAAGTAAGCAACTTATGTGGACCAACCAGTTTGCTGTAGCCAAGATGGTTTCTGGGGGCGTGTCCCTCGTCGACTCCTCCCAGGCAGGCAGACATGTCCAAAGTGGTTCAAGACAAGAAAGTTAATTCTCAATAGTCCAGGTATCAAATCCGCTCATTCTCAATCAGTTCATCTGGACAGTTTCTTTTTAGCAGAAACGTTTCACCCTCACTCCAGAGGGCTTCCTCAGTCAGAGTAGTCCAAAGCACACTGAAGTTAACCCACCAAGTAAGCAACTTATGTGGACCAACCAGTTTGCTGTAGCCAAGATGGTTTCTGGGGGCGTGTCCCTCGTCGACTCCTCCCAGGCAGGCAGACATGTCCAAAGTGGTTCAAGACAAGAAAGTTAATTCTCAATAGTCCAGGTATCAAATCCGCTCATTCTCAATCAGTTCATCTGGACAGTTTCTTTTTAGCAGAAACGTTTCACCCTCACTCCAGAGGGCTTCCTCAGTCAGAGTAGTCCAAAGCACACTGAAGTTAACCCACCAAGTAAGCAACTTATGTGGACCAACCAGTTTGCTGTAGCCAAGATGGTTTCTGGGGGCGTGTCCCTCGTCGACTCCTCCCAGGCAGGCAGACATGTCCAAAGTGGTTCAAGACAAGAAAGTTAATTCTCAATAGTCCAGGTATCAAATCCGCTCATTCTCAATCAGTTCATCTGGACAGTTTCTTTTTAGCAGAAACGTTTCACCCTCACTCCAGAGGGCTTCCTCAGTCAGAGTAGTCCAAAGCACACTGAAGTTAACCCACCAAGTAAGCAACTTATGTGGACCAACCAGTTTGCTGTAGCCAAGATGGTTTCTGGGGGCGTGTCCCTCGTCGACTCCTCCCAGGCAGGCAGACATGTCCAAAGTGGTTCAAGACAAGAAAGTTAATTCTCAATAGTCCAGGTATCAAATCCGCTCATTCTCAATCAGTTCATCTGGACAGTTTCTTTTTAGCAGAAACGTTTCACCCTCACTCCAGAGGGCTTCCTCAGTCAGAGTAGTCCAAAGCACACTGAAGTTAACCCACCAAGTAAGCAACTTATGTGGACCAACCAGTTTGCTGTAGCCAAGATGGTTTCTGGGGGCGTGTCCCTCGTCGACTCCTCCCAGGCAGGCAGACATGTCCAAAGTGGTTCAAGACAAGAAAGTTAATTCTCAATAGTCCAGGTATCAAATCCGCTCATTCTCAATCAGTTCATCTGGACAGTTTCTTTTTAGCAGAAACGTTTCACCCTCACTCCAGAGGGCTTCCTCAGTCAGAGTAGTCCAAAGCACACTGAAGTTAACCCACCAAGTAAGCAACTTATGTGGACCAACCAGTTTGCTGTAGCCAAGATGGTTTCTGGGGGCGTGTCCCTCGTCGACTCCTCCCAGGCAGGCAGACATGTCCAAAGTGGTTCAAGACAAGAAAGTTAATTCTCAATAGTCCAGGTATCAAATCCGCTCATTCTCAATCAGTTCATCTGGACAGTTTCTTTTTAGCAGAAACGTTTCACCCTCACTCCAGAGGGCTTCCTCAGTCAGAGTAGTCCAAAGCACACTGAAGTTAACCCACCAAGTAAGCAACTTATGTGGACCAACCAGTTTGCTGTAGCCAAGATGGTTTCTGGGGGCGTGTCCCTCGTCGACTCCTCCCAGGCAGGCAGACATGTCCAAAGTGGTTCAAGACAAGAAAGTTAATTCTCAATAGTCCAGGTATCAAATCCGCTCATTCTCAATCAGTTCATCTGGACAGTTTCTTTTTAGCAGAAACGTTTCACCCTCACTCCAGAGGGCTTCCTCAGTCAGAGTAGTCCAAAGCACACTGAAGTTAACCCACCAAGTAAGCAACTTATGTGGACCAACCAGTTTGCTGTAGCCAAGATGGTTTCTGGGGGCGTGTCCCTCGTCGACTCCTCCCAGGCAGGCAGACATGTCCAAAGTGGTTCAAGACAAGAAAGTTAATTCTCAATAGTCCAGGTATCAAATCCGCTCATTCTCAATCAGTTCATCTGGACAGTTTCTTTTTAGCAGAAACGTTTCACCCTCACTCCAGAGGGCTTCCTCAGTCAGAGTAGTCCAAAGCACACTGAAGTTAACCCACCAAGTAAGCAACTTATGTGGACCAACCAGTTTGCTGTAGCCAAGATGGTTTCTGGGGGCGTGTCCCTCGTCGACTCCTCCCAGGCAGGCAGACATGTCCAAAGTGGTTCAAGACAAGAAAGTTAATTCTCAATAGTCCAGGTATCAAATCCGCTCATTCTCAATCAGTTCATCTGGACAGTTTCTTTTTAGCAGAAACGTTTCACCCTCACTCCAGAGGGCTTCCTCAGTCAGAGTAGTCCAAAGCACACTGAAGTTAACCCACCAAGTAAGCAACTTATGTGGACCAACCAGTTTGCTGTAGCCAAGATGGTTTCTGGGGGCGTGTCCCTCGTCGACTCCTCCCAGGCAGGCAGACATGTCCAAAGTGGTTCAAGACAAGAAAGTTAATTCTCAATAGTCCAGGTATCAAATCCGCTCATTCTCAATCAGTTCATCTGGACAGTTTCTTTTTAGCAGAAACGTTTCACCCTCACTCCAGAGGGCTTCCTCAGTCAGAGTAGTCCAAAGCACACTGAAGTTAACCCACCAAGTAAGCAACTTATGTGGACCAACCAGTTTGCTGTAGCCAAGATGGTTTCTGGGGGCGTGTCCCTCGTCGACTCCTCCCAGGCAGGCAGACATGTCCAAAGTGGTTCAAGACAAGAAAGTTAATTCTCAATAGTCCAGGTATCAAATCCGCTCATTCTCAATCAGTTCATCTGGACAGTTTCTTTTTAGCAGAAACGTTTCACCCTCACTCCAGAGGGCTTCCTCAGTCAGAGTAGTCCAAAGCACACTGAAGTTAACCCACCAAGTAAGCAACTTATGTGGACCAACCAGTTTGCTGTAGCCAAGATGGTTTCTGGGGGCGTGTCCCTCGTCGACTCCTCCCAGGCAGGCAGACATGTCCAAAGTGGTTCAAGACAAGAAAGTTAATTCTCAATAGTCCAGGTATCAAATCCGCTCATTCTCAATCAGTTCATCTGGACAGTTTCTTTTTAGCAGAAACGTTTCACCCTCACTCCAGAGGGCTTCCTCAGTCAGAGTAGTCCAAAGCACACTGAAGTTAACCCACCAAGTAAGCAACTTATGTGGACCAACCAGTTTGCTGTAGCCAAGATGGTTTCTGGGGGCGTGTCCCTCGTCGACTCCTCCCAGGCAGGCAGACATGTCCAAAGTGGTTCAAGACAAGAAAGTTAATTCTCAATAGTCCAGGTATCAAATCCGCTCATTCTCAATCAGTTCATCTGGACAGTTTCTTTTTAGCAGAAACGTTTCACCCTCACTCCAGAGGGCTTCCTCAGTCAGAGTAGTCCAAAGCACACTGAAGTTAACCCACCAAGTAAGCAACTTCATTAAAATTAAACTACAGACTCCTAAAAAATGTTTGTTGGCTGTCTTTTTTGTAAGACTGTGTCTCAGTTTAATTTTTGTTAATAAATGATTACGGTACAAATCAGTTGCAGCTGAAGATGATCTGCTCAGAGTTGCAGTTGCTGTGGAAACCAGTGCAGGAGAGCTGGGAGATGCAGTTGCTATGGAAACCAGTGCAGGCGAGCTGGAAGAAGGAGCATCTGGAGGTGCAGCTGAAAGATGCTACATCTGGAGGTGCAGCTGAGTGAAATGCATTTTGACAGTTACCGGTACACCCACAAACCTTAAATAAAGCAGCTTTGAAATTACTACGGTACCTGTACACCTGCACATAAAGATGACTGAAACAGATACCCGGTATGTTTTTGTGGTGTTTATTTACAATATTTACAAATTATTTACAGTACGGTACCAACTCACTCAAAGCCCAAAACTCCTCATCCTCTGTGTCGCTTTGGAAAAGCTCTGCCAGTGTTGGATCCAGCCTGCCAGTGGTGAGAGGTCCCTCCTCCTCCTCCTCCTCCTCCTCTTCACTGCTGTCCTCTGCCTCAGCACCAGCTCCAGCAGGCTGGATTCCCGCCTTTCTGAACCCAGACTTGATGGTGCGGGTGGTCACAGAAGCCCAGGCCTTGTCCACCCACTCCACTGCCTGAGCGAAGGTGGCGTGCCGCATCCTCCCTGTTGCTGTAAAGGAGTGCTCACCACTAATCATCCATTGCTCCCACAACTTCCTCAGGGAGGCCTTGAAACTCCTGTTGACCGAGATGTCGAGTGGTTGCAAGAGTTTCGTCAGCCCCCCTGGGATGATTGTGGGCACAGTGTTTAGGGTCTTCACCTTGGACTTCATGGCGTCCGTGATGTGGGCACGCATGCTGTCCATCACCAGGAGAGCCTTCTTGGTCCTGAAGAACCCGTCAGGACGATGGACGAAGCACTTGGTCAGCCAGTGGAGCATCATCGCTTCGTCCATCCATCCCTTCGGGTTCACAGCCACCACCACCCTGGAGCTGAAGTCCTCCTTAGGAATGGTCTTCCTCTTAAAGATGACCATGGGGGGAAGTTTGCTGCCGTCAGCACCACAGGCCAGAACCACTGTGAAGTGGGACTTCTCATGGCCTGTGGTGAGGATGTTGATGCTCTTCTCCCCCTTCTGGGAGACACTGCGTCCAAGCGGAATGTCAAACGTCAACGGTACTTCGTCCATATTAATAATATGGCCGCCAGTGATCTGATGAGTCTGGACCTGGCGTGAGAAAGACAAAAGGCAGATATTAGTGTTGGGCTAAAAGAATCGAGCGCGCACTCACAGACCTGCTGTGAGCGCACCAAGTGACCTGCAACATAAAATGTTTCTTTGTTTGTCAACATCACATCACATGTCCACATCACATGTCCACATCAAGTCCACATCACATGTCCACATCACATGTCCACATTTTTATTAAACCAGTGCTCCACAGTCACTGGTTGACTTTAAACAAGGCTTAAAGACCTTTATTTTTAAGCGAGCGTACCGTACTCTGCCTACCGATACACATGATTTTAACTCTGATCTTAGTTGATATTATCATTGTTTTTATTATGGTTTTTGGTTGTTTTATCACTGATCTTACCGGTACTTGATTTTATCACTTGTTTTTTACCTTTACCGGTAATTTTAGCTGCACTTTGTAGCACTTTGAGATTTTTGTTAATAAAACGTGGGTTATAAAAACAATTCATTATTATTACCGTATTATTATTAAATTAATATATTAAAATTTAGCAAGAAGTGCGTTAAAGGTTCAGTCTGCAGTTTCTGTAGAACTGCAGAACTTAGAAAAAATTTCAACAGGCAAAGCATCAGTCTGTCAGGAGATAGTGACAGAGTGAAGGAATATGTTTATAAAAAATGTTACATACTGCATCTTTAAACACACACAAAAAAAGTAAACAAAGAATTAAGCACGCACCCACTCAACACAAACTCGCTATGAGCGCGTGATTTTATATTAAATTAATATATTAAAATTTAGCAAGAAGCATGTTACTGGTAGTTTAGCTAGCGGTACCATGCGACACACGAAGGCAGCCATCTTCGTACGGTACATTACTAAACAAAGAAACGCGCGCGCACTGACAACAAACTCGCTGTGATCGCGCGATTTTATATTAAATTAATCTATTAAAATTTAGCAAGATACAGGTACCGTACATTTAACACACACAAAAAAAAACATGTTAGCTTAGCTTAGCTAGCGGTACAGGTACCATGCGACACACGAAGGAGACATCTTCGTACATTAAACAAAGAAACGCGCGCACTGACAATAAACTCGCTGTGATCGCGCGATTTTTTATTAAATTAATCTATTAAAATTTAGCAAGATACAGGTACGTGTAACACACAAAACATGTTAGCTTACCTGTCGGCTCACGAAGGCACGGAAGGTGTCCAGCTTGTCCTGGTAGTCAGCTGGCAGCTTCTGTGACATGGTGGTCCGGGCCCTGATGGAGAGGTCGTTGCGCTTCATGAACCTGAAGCACCAGCTCGGACCACCTTGGAACTCCGCGATGCCCATGTCCTTGGAGACAGAGATGGCATGGAGGCGCAGCTGGACGGTGGAGACCCCTCTCCCACACGCGCGCTCCGAGAGAACCCAAGCCCTCACTCGGTCCTCAAGTTGTGGCCACCTGGCTCGCCTGCCCCTGTTCGCCCGCTTGGTCCTCTTCATGGCCTGGATCACCGCCTCGGACTTCCTCCAGCCCCGGATCACCTTCTCACTGACCCCGTACTGGCGGTCAGCGGCTCGGTTCCCGTGAACCACGGCGAATTTCACCACGTCCAATTTAAAATCGGCCGTGTATGACTTTCTTTTTGGAGGCATGGCTGCTGTTGTCTCGTTGTTCTTTGTTGTTGTCGTGTTGTTCGCTGTTGCTGCATCTGTCCTACTCCCCACAGAGATGACGCCGGGGTGATGGGCTTTTATTCTCAATACACATACAGGTAACGCCCCCCGGCACGTCTGCAGGTACTGTACCGGTAAACAGACTACAGGTCTCTTTAGCGCCCATAGCGGCCGAAACTGGTACTGCAAACTGTATTACCCCCTAGCGGCCGAAAGTGGTACTGCAAACTGTACTGCCCCCTATTGGCCAAAAGTGGTACTGCAGCCTGTACTGCCCCCTAGCGGCCGAAAGTGGTACTGCAGCCTGTACTGCCCCCTAGTGGGAAAAAAATCCATAAATAGGTCGCACTGGTATATAGGTCGCAGGCCTTGAAAAAACCATAAAAAGCTACAAACTATAATCCGGAAAATACGGTAATTGACACGATCTGGCGTTGTATGGGATGAACCCGGAGATGCAGACAGCCAGAACACTCGGAGGCACGAGTTGAAAATCAATAAACCATTTAATATATTGTGAACTCAAAAACAACTAAGACAGGACAGTACTCACGACTCCTAGAACTTGTAGACTGTGGCGCAAACATGGACACGACACACCAGGTAAATCGACAATGACCCGACAAACACAAAGGGCAGAATGCTAACCTATATACTGACATAACTAATCACCTAAACACCAAACACCTGTGATGTAGGGATGGCAACCGACCAGCCGAGGGAGCCATCCTGACAGTACCCCCCCCATAGATGTCCCATGGTGTCCCAAAAGATGCCCCCCAAAAGAACAAGGGCGGGCGGAGGGAGGCAACAGGCACTATCAGCCAGATCCGGAGGACGTCCAGGAGGCCGCCCATCACTACCAGCCAAATCCGGAGGACGTCCAGGAGGACGTCCATCATGTAGCATCACTTCAGGCGGGCGACCAGAGTACCGTCCAGCAACGGCAGGAAACATAACCCCGAGGTCGGCATCGGCAGGAACCAAGACGTTGGCGGCCGGGACACGTTTATGATAGGCCAGCAAATGTTCTCCGACGGCCGGTAAACCTTCTTCGTCTGCCGGAACACCGTCTTTGTCGGCCGGAACACCGTCTTCGTCGGCCGGAACACCATCTTTGTCAGCCGGAACACCGTCTTCGTGGGCCAGAACACTATCTTTGTCGGTCGGAACCAAGACCCCGACGGCAGGGACTTGGTCGGCAGGTTCAAAGTCATCGACGGCAGGGTTATAATCGTCATCGACCACAGAGGCAGTTCCTGGCGTAGGGACGTCGAGCGGCGAGACGTCGTCTGCTTCGTCGAGCGGCGAGACGTCGTCTGCTTCGTCGAGCGGCGAGACGTCGTCTGCTTCGTCGAGCGGCGAGACGTCGTCTGCTTCGTCGAGCGGCGAGGCGTCGTCTGCTTCGCCGAGCGCCGAGACGTTGTCTGCTTCGTAGAGCGCCGAGATGTCTTCTTTGTCGAGCAACGAGACGTCTGCGGAGCTTGGACCCTCTGTCGAGGACGAGGCGTCCGCGGCGCTGGGACCCTCGTCGTCAGGACCCTCGTTGTTGGGACCGTTGTCGTCGGGGCCCTTGTCGTCCGGTATCTGAGACGTCGTTGGGGCCCTCTTTGTCGGGACCCTCTTAGACATCGTTGGGGCCCTCTTCGTTGGGACCCTCTGAAACGTCGTTGGGACACTCTTCGTCAGGACCCTCTGAGACGTCATTGGGACCCTCCTCGTTGGGATCCTCTGAGACGTCTTCGGGTAGCGAGACCCCTTCAGGGTCCTCTGCGGTGGTTTCAGTTACAGCAGTTTTGGAAGATCAAGGTCCCACTACAGGTTCTGGGTGACCTGCAGGCTCTGCAACGGCTGGGGCCACAGGCTCTGGAACGATTGTGGCAGGTCTTCGTCTGAGCGCTGGCACTGGTCTTAGTCTGGGCGCGGGCACAGGAACCAGTCTGGACACTGGCAAGGGGGCCAGGTCTGGTACAACTGGAGTGAGTCCCGGACCAGATGCAGCTGTGGATACCAACACTGGAGAGCTGGGGGCTGCAGCTGTTTATGATGAAGACAGGGCAACACCCTCTGTTGAGGTAGGCAAGGCAGCGCCCTCTGCTGATGAAGGCAGGGCAGCGCCCTCTGCTGAGGCAGGCAAGGCAGCACCCTCTGCTAAGGTTGGCAGGGCAGCGCCCTCTGCTGATGAAGGCAGAGCAGCGCCCTCTGCTGAGGTAGGCGGGGCAGCGTCCTCTGCTGGCTGTACAGTGCACTCTGTGGAAGTGGGGATCTTCGACTCTGCAAACAACAGCATGGACTCACTTCTCAAAGTCTTAACCCAAGTCAATATGTGAGTGCGACCTGGGTCTGGTATTAAACAGAAATTAGTAATGATTAAGTCTTCTGCGAGGGAAAAAGACTTAATCTTGTATTGTGGATCAACGCTAATGATAGCAGCCTTAAGCAGTCTCTCAATCTGCTGAAGAATGAGAATGGCCTCCTGTTTCTGTTCAACAGTGACCCCTGTGGTTGATGAGTGCTCTGTCTGCACTTCATCAGAGCGGGAGCTCACGCACTTCTCCTTCTGTGAAGGTTTTTCTTGAGGAAGCCTCCTTGTGTCCTCAGCTGCGTGTCATGCAGGATCCCTCTCTGTGTGTCCTGCAAACGTGTGTAACGGGATCACATACCCCCCTTCAGCGAACGTCTCCCCGGAGACGTCATAGGGCACGGAGTCAGGCACTCCTCCCCCAACGAAAACCTCCCAGACTCTTTTGACAGCGTGGGAAGTGAGGCAGTAGGCGGGGTGGGCAGAAACCCGGAAACGTTCAACTTCTTTGGTCGTCGCTTCCTCCCGCAGCAACGCGGTTCTGGAGCTGGACTGGACCAGAACCCTTCTGGTTCTGAGTCGTCCTCAGAAACGGACCACAAAGCCAACGCAGGCGAAGGAGGGCAGAAAAAAACAGTTTCGGAGCGGTCGCCTCTGCGTTTCCTCCGCACTCGCTCCTCCAGCAAAAGAGGAGATGGTAGGATTTCCGGTCCGGATCTGTAACTCCAAACGGGTTCTGTCTGAAACCCACTGACTCGAATGGCGGCTGCTTCCTTCTGAGCTGTAGCCGTCATTTTCTGCTCACGAGTGACTTGGATCATCTGTCTGCCGGGGTTCCGGTTATGGTCGGGTCATTTCTGTCACTATCTGGTGCGGTGTGGGATGAACCCGGAGATGCAGACAGGCAGAACACTCGGAGGCACAAGTTGAAAATCAATAAACCATTTAATATATCGTGAACTCAAAAACAACTAAGACAGGGCAGTACTCACGACTCCTAGAACTTGTAGACTGTGGTGCAAACATGGATACGACACACCAGGTAAATCGACAATGACTCGACAAACACAAAGGGCAGAATGCTAACCTATATACTGACATAACTAATCACCTAAACACCAAACACCTGTGATGTAGGGATGGCAACCGACCAGCCGAGGGAGCCATACTGACACTAATAAAGTAATTTGTAATCTAACTCAGTTACTTTCCAAATTAAGTAATCAGTAACTTAACTAAGTTACTTTTTCCAAAGACTAATCAGTAACTTAACTAGGTTACTTTTTCAGTGTAACTATGCCATCACTGGTCCGGACCCGTACCCAGTCTGATAAATTCAGGACAATAAATCACTTTCATGGAGCAGTTTTCCAGAGATAGACAGCTTAGGTGCAGAGTCAAGCAGAGAAGCTGGAGGTGTGATTTAGAGGTTACCTTTACTCTTGGTATTACAGTAATAGCGTCACAAAGCATGAGCCAATCGAATCTTTTGTTTTCCCTGCACGGCCAATACCTGTTTGCTCCAAAACAGTCACATTAATTAAAAGTGGCAACGTGAAGCGCCACTACAAAACAAAGCACATCTCTTTTGAGCAACATTCAATTAACTGAACTGCAAACTCAGCATGACATATCCACCTACGCATCACAAATACTTTTACAGCCCAGCAGCGTGCTGAATGTTCACGCAAGGGATCATGGATTTTGGGGCAACATTAAAAAAAAAACACAGTGACAGGACAGTACAAAAGGAGTGCTTAAATGTTGTTGCTGAGACGTTTGATGGAAAATAAAAACACGAGATGTGTGAAAAAATCTAACAAATCCTGATGTCAGCTTCAACAGCAATTGACCTTTCGCAAAACCCCGCCCCCAACCGGCCATTGTCCAATCACACGTCACTAGCATCTCCGGCTATGTAAGCTAGGTCCGACATTCTACAAGATGGTGAAGCGATGCGCCTATGGATTGTGTAAATCAGACAGCAGGTATCCCAAGAGTTTGTCTGGTGGAGTCTTGTTTTTTCCCTTCCCAAAGCCGAAAACACAACTGGAACGGTGTCAACAATGGATAAAACAGTGTGGAAGGCCTCACTCCCAGCTTAATGTCTCGAAGATAAACAAGCATTCGTATGTATGCTCAAAGGTAAGACAAACATTCATTGTGACTGTCCTGCTCTAGAAGTAATAATTATAATTTCAAGAAAGGTTATTATTAATATTCATTGTTGTGTATTATTTTGGATATAATTTTTAGAAGATTACCCTCTTACGTTTAGTAAGCTCATTAGCATTAGCTAACTTTAGCGAATGTTTACATTAGTTCACTGTCGGGTCTCGATGCTGTGAACCCTATACGATATCATGTTTAGTCAGTTTCACTACATAAACTTGACTAGCTAACACGCCTTCAATTACCGATCACAGAGTCTGTGATGCGAAGTTTGCTAACTGCAACGAAAAAGTACCTCGTGGAGGAATTTCGACTAAGTCCTTCAACACAACAAACCTAATTCGTCATTAAAATGTTTTAATACGTTTTAATAACTTACCAAAAGCCGTCTGCCAGCGCAGCCATTAGCGACACCTGTTAGCATGTAGCTCCACCGAGTAGCTCCACCGAGTCCGCTGCGCAGTTACGGGCAGTCCAGTTTAGCTGCGGCTTCAAAAAGGCTGTCGGCTTTGTTATTCCAAGTTAGCTCGTTGTCCCCCGATGTCTTCGGCTTCCAGTCCGACATCGAGGCGAGCTCCAGGAACCTCTGATCGCACAAAGCCGGCTGTCGAAGCTGCAGCTTTGGTGGGGTCCGGTTTAGCATGTTAGCCTTAGCTCATACCATGAGCTGCTGGTCACGCGCTAACACTCACCGGCTACAGAAAGCTTGACGGGCGTAGCAACAGTAACTAAGGGGGCGGGGCTTCTGCGAAAGGTCAATTAGACAATCAAAAATATTAGCAGGTGATGTTCTGGCACAGCTGTTCAGAGTGCCCCATGCACATCTTTGGCCACCGATGAGTCTACAGATGTTGCTGATGATGCTTAGTTTTTAGTGTTTGTGAGATTTTATCACAAAAATGGGAAGGGGCTCTGTGAGGACCTGCTGTGTGTAACACCACTTGAAACTCACACAAGAGGAGAGGACAAGAGATGCTAAGACTAAGGCGCATGGATGTAAAGCGGGTTGTCTCTGTCACCACAGAGAGTGCCCCTGCCATGGTGGGAAAAAAGGCAAGTAGCTGTGTTCCGGATGAAAGAAGACCACCCACATTTACATGCTTGCCACTGTCTCATCCATCAGACTGGTCTTTGTGCCACTCTATCAGAACATTTTGCTGAAGTCATGAACAGTGATGAAGCTCATCAACTTCCTTAGATCATCCTCATCCCTTCAGCATTGCCTCCTGAGAGAATTCCTGGAAGGTGTTGAGGCAAACGACCTGCAACTGCACAACAATGTGAGGAGGCAAAAAGATGCACTGGCCTGTTTCTGCTCTATTCCAAAATAAATCGCTGCTTTCTACAAGCAGAGCAAGAGTCAGAGCAACGTAGTTCTCACTTTTTCTTCAAGAAGAGCACAAGATGGACATGGTTGCTTTTTTAGTTGACATTACATCACATCTTAATAAGCTCAATTTAAAGGGCATGTTTAATGTTAGTTTTAGGGGCAGAAAAATAATATTTAGAGGTAGGTAATACAGTAATTTTGGTAATCTTCCCTGCTTTCCAAATTAATAGCAACAGCCTAAGAGCTACAAATCATGGGGGAAATGCTGAGCCTAAAAAAATGGGCGGTTTTAAAGTCACGTGACACGTGACGTAGAAGGAGGAGGCAAAGTACAGTAGTCGGAAGTTGTTGTATTGTATTGAATTGTATTGAAGCGAAAGAGGTCCAATAATGGTTAATATTTGTGTGTGGGGGGGTTGTTCAAACTCCAGTTTGTCTGGACATCGTGTCCATCGATTTCCTGCACCAAAAAAACAGCTTTCAGAGCTTGGGTGAGGTTTGTCCGGTTGAAAAGGCAGGATTTCACCAACAGAAGTGTCACGACCAACTCCGTGATTTGTAGTGCGCACTTCCATCAGGAGGATTAAAACGACAGCGACCTGAACGAACACAGGATGGGCTTCAGAAGTAAGGACAAGATCAGAATGAAATCCACTGCAGTACCATCAGTTCACAGCAGTGGGACCGACAGAAGCGAGCAAGATCCACCGGGACATGATGCAGGCTGCAGCTGTAACAGCAATGGCGGCCGCCTGCAGCAGTCTCTGCCGTCCAGCAGCTCGTAAATTGGAAGTAGCCAGGGTATGTTTTTGAAGAACGTTTATTGGCAGACTATAATTTTATTTATTTTTTGGTTGAAATGTTTGAAAGTGGTTTAGGAGCTATAAATGACGATATACACTGAAGTAAACCGAAGCTAGCTCGACACGGTTACGTCTCTTAAAAAATGAATTAAAAATCTAATTTTATCTCAAATGTCTTCTACAGGGCATCAGTTTGTAAATAAAACTCGTATGATTACTCTCTGGCTGCAGAAAAATATCCACCGAGTGGTTTAGGAGCTATAAATTACAATATACACTGAAGTAAACCGAAGCTAGCTCGACACGGTTACGTCTCTTAAAAAATGAATAAAAAATTGAATTGTATCTCAAATGTCTTCTATAGGGCATCAGTTTGTAAATAAAACCCATATAATTACACTCTGGCTGCAGAAAAAATATCCACTGAGTGGTTTAGGAGCGAAAAAAAATTGTTTAGGGAGCTAAAGATTAGGCTAATGTAGTTAAATCCATCAGTGGTGTAATTAATGCTATATCTCTATATATAAATATAAACCATTTTTAGCTTTAGGTAGCTGTATCTAGAAGTTATTTGGCTAGATATTTGATGTAATAGTCAGAGATGACATACTTATGTCAAAACAACTTTACAATCTGTCGCCTCCTCCTGGTGCGATCCCATATCTTTCTAAGCTAAAGCAGGAACGTTCCCCTCCCGTGATGTCACTTCCGGTTTCCCGCTGGGGGCGTTTTTTTTTTTAACAGAGTAGCGAGGGAAGACCAAACTGGTAGTTGTAGCACATTTTATTTTGAAATATGAGCCATATTTTTGATGAAAATTAGTTTTAGACATATTAAGTTGAAAAGGCTACTACATGTGTTTAAAGTGAAAGACGCCCTTTAAAGCTACAGGGAAAGAACAATTCAGTTGCTGATTTGACGACCGCTGTTCCCTCCTTCCAGAGGAAGCTGGACATTTTCAAAGAAGATCTTGAAGGAGAGTGTGAACACTGCCCAAAACTACAGTACAGGAACAGATTCAGGGTGAGAGAGATGTTTCTCCCTGTGTTGACTTCATAAACAAACTGATTGGAAACTTCAGTCAAAGGTTCAACAGCTTCTTCAGCTTGAGCTCACTGATCTGACGCAGAATTAAGAGAGCATTTTGAGGCAATTGACCCTGCGACCTTCAGGCTACAGACCGTGTCTGAGAGTGTTCCCTGGTCCAACCAAAGCAGCACTGCACATGTTGACTGTGTTTGTATCATCCTGCAGCTGGGAGTCAGCTTTTTACAATATGAACTTTATCAAAAACACACAGCGCTCTAGACTCACAAATGAACACCTACATGTCTGCATGAGAACGGCACTGAGTCCATTCCAACCAATATTTAAATTACTGGCAGGACAATCACATGTCCATTTCTCTCATAAAGAAAAGTCAAATAAAAATAATCAAAAGAGAAAAGGTGGTGTTTAAAGCTCTGTTTTCAGTTTTTTTTTTTCCCTTAAGAGACATTCTTTAGTATTGTTTGTTTGTTGTTTGCTGAAGATGCTGACATGTTTTACTTGAAAACATAATTTTGTATAGATTGGTACAAAATTAGAAAAAAAAGTTTTTTATCGTTTTCTGTTTTTTTAAAGATGTTAACTTTTTTACTTTAAGTGTACACCTTCAATTATTTAGACTCGGACCTTTTCAGTTTAAGAGAAAAAGGCATATTAGCTCTGGTTGCACATTTAAGATGTATTTTTTTTCTGAGCTTTCTGTTTTAATCTGAAATAAAGACATATCTATACAAACTGTACCACGCTATGGTAAATGCTCCAGCTGTACAAAATACATTTGTACAGAAAAATTGCTGACCATCATGGCAGAATGGTTTGGATGCATGGATCCCATAGAGGTATTTTTCATTCAACATTCATTTCATTGTGGCAGGTCAGTCCCGCTGAGCCTCGAGGACTCATGTACAAGAGAGACCTGCCTCACTGGGCTGCAACTGTTGGGAACTAATTGGAGGCAAAAGAAAACATAAATTTCCACTTAAAATCACGCAAAATGACACATTCTCATGCCCCAAAAATCTCAGGTTCAATGACTCCGTGACTGTTTTCAAATAAAATGTGTTGCCTAAATGTTTCAAACTTGTTCACATTTCAAGAGATTGTGGAAACTTGTGAATGTCAGTCGTAATTTGTAGCAACCTAGTGAGGTCTTAGCCTGAGCCGTTTGTTTACACGTTAACCTGTTGCATCTTGACAGTTCAAGGTCTTTGGTCATCTGGAGTGTCCTGGGCCTCTTATAGAACTCAAGACAGTAAATGAGGGTTTAATGTGCTGCCAGGACCAACCCTAATCTGCCTTAACACCCTTCTGCAGGTGCTAACCCCACTATCAGCCTAGCTGCATTGCCACTACAGTAGAGTTGGGCTAATCAGCTGATCCATTCGCTTTAACCTCTTTAAATTGAAAGATTAACACAGTTTGAAGGGATGAAGGGTTTTTTATTTAGAAGGACGAACATTCTCGATGCGCTTGAGCTCGGAGAAGAGAAACAAGCCTGCAAGGGTTGCATGGCTCTCCCTTTTATTGGCAAAAGTGTACCTTTATGGATCCTAATGGAATAATAATGAATTGTAATTGCAAAGAGCTTCTCTCTGGCTCATGATGCATTTTTTAGTATTGAATGCATCTGCAGTCAGCTGAAGCATGAACGCGTCACATTCCATATTGATTTAGTTTCCACAAAGAGAACGTATATTCCCCCTTGCAGTTTTCTGCCATTACAATGTATTGTTGCACAGGTCGCAGCAGACGCAACCACATGGATGAACGCAAACAGCTAATAGCACGTCGAACCGCTGGGCTCTAATCGCCATGGACAACCGGTTAATGTCCTGACACTCAGAGGGAGAGAGTCCAAGACAAAGTGCACGAGTGCGTGGGAGAGGGACAGAGATTAGGACTACCTGCTGGACAGCGTGTCCTCAATTCTCCATGCCTCCAAACACATCTGCTAACATTGTTTAACGTCCCCTTTGTGCAAAGAGATGGATTATTGCTCCCATTGGTCCCTGAGAGCAGGGAAGCCCATGTAACAACACGGACATTATCCCAGATAAATCTGTTATCCGAGCTTTCTGCGGCAGTGTTCTCTACAAGGAGATTAAAGAAGAAAAGAGAGGATAGCACTATGGGAGTAATCCTATGCAGTTTTCTGTTTCACCTTTTATAAAACCTGCTGTTAACACAGTTTGCAAAAATGAATAAAATAATCCTAACCGCCAGCCACACGCCTCTGTGGGGATGATTATACCTTCTGTCCATCCAGGACAAATTTAAATTGTAGCATTTATTCACATCTGGTTTCATTCTTTTAATCTGACCCATTTTCTCTCAGTTTACTGGAGTTTTTTTTTTTTTTATAAGAGTGAACCAAAGCCAGCAATATATTAGCCTCCACTGTTTACCACAGGAGTGTATGTTATAGGTAAAATTAATCATGTTCCTCTGAGACAAGATTAGGTGTCCCCTCGTGAATCTTTGCCACGAGATTAGTTTGGACTTTTGATATCAGACAGGATTACATTCTTCACATTTGGTCAAACAAGTGTTGATGCAGGAAAGATTTGCTGCACGGCATCCATTTATACTGAGAAACAGATAAAATGTTTTATCATAGCAGAAGCCATTGTTCCATAAAGTTATCTAAAATTATTTTATCTTATTTCAACAACTTCTCCCAAGTTAAAGGAAAAGTTAGGCCATTCTGAAGGAAACTGTTGTGTAAATGCTATGAGCAATAAATATCTTACCTGATAGCACTTTGAGCAGCCACTTTGTCTGAGCAGACTTTTGAGCTGCAGCTAACACAACTCCGCTAAGATTAAAGTGACGTGATGTCTGAACAACTGCAGATTACAAAACAGTTTTTCACATTTGTTCACATGGAATCATGTTGTTTACCAGCATACATATCAGCAGGAACATGTGGAACCTCCTAGGCACCTAGGTGCCATTTCTGACACAGGAACTATTTCATATTTCTGTCAAAGCAAACATTAATGTAGTGCAGATAAAAGTTTAAAGGTGGCATCTCTTTTGGATTCTGCTCAACCAATACTTTTTCAGTTTTTCAGCAGTGGACATAACTTTTCTCAAAAATACTGGAAAATACATAGATTATATTTTCTGTTGCTTTCTCACTGAATTCAGTTTGTTTAAACTAAGTGACCAAAAACACACGAGGCTGCAATCTGCATAACTAGTTTTTGAACATGGCTGACTATATTTGTGTGTATGTCTTATAAAATTGTATTGTTGGCTGCGCACACTCTTTTTTTTTCCCACCTCAAATCACTACCACGCTGTGGTCTCCAGCGTCTTCTATGCTGTGATGTGCTGGGCTAAGAGAGCTGGTTCAGTTCTGGGAGTGCACCTGCAGTCTCTGACAGAGGTGTCTGAGCAGAGGATGGTGAGGAAACTGCTCCAGATCCTGAACAGCACATCACACCCCCTGCACGACACACTGGACTCTTACCGCAGCACCTTCAGTCGTAGACTGAGACCACCGAGGTGATCCACAGAACAACACAGGAAGTCTTTCCTCCATGTGGCAATCAAACTATTTAACTCCTCCCCCTTTCTGCACATAGGACAATAAAATGTATCCTGTACCATAATGAACACTAATGCTTCTGTCTGGACCTGACCTGTTTTAGACCTTAATTGTTGGTAGTTTTATATTCTCTGTTATTTTTATATCTTGTGTCATTCTTTGTGTATGTTCATTTCAAAGTGTATTGAAACTCTGTCACAACAATTTCCTGCTGGATCAATACAGTTCTATCTTAGCTTATCATTTTAAGCACATCATATTTAGTTTAGCAGCTGCATTTACAATGTATTCTGACAAAATACATTTTTCTAATAAAAATAGGCAGATTTGGAAACGTTTTTCAAACAGTATTGTTTATCATCATTGTGGTTTTTAGACGTAGACATTTGCCTCAGACGTCAGGAGAACTCCTGTGCAGGCGTCACAGTCCAGCTCTAACCTCTTCAGATTGGTGGGACACACCCACAATGGACAGAAAACCTTTTCCCACTAATTCTTTGACTATTTTTAAAACTCAAGCCACAAGACTGCATTTTTCTGCAACTCATGCAAGAAAACTGAAAACCACAACAAGCATCTGGAGATTCCCTCATAAATGCCAATCACCAACTAGCTGAAGCTCTGTGAAATACCAAAATATTAAAGATTGAAGTTGACGTAAGCTGGCAGCAGTTTGCTGAGGAAAATAGTTTATTTGGAACAAATTATTACACTATGTGCAAATGCAGTTATTTAAACTTTTACACTGCTGTCAGTTTTGCATTACACAGTTGTTTTAGTAGGAATACTAAGAAATACGTGCCAGCCATGAACCCTGGAACAGATCACACTGGAGCTGTATATCCTTGTGAATTACCATAAATTAGGCAACTGCACTAAGTGAAACTGAAAGTTATGCACCATAACTCATGTTCCCTGAAGGAAGGGAACGAGGTGCAACATACTTGCTATGGGAATTGCCAGTGGTGGGCCTCCGACCGCTAGGTAGCGCTATTGTGCTAATCCGCTTTTAGCGTAGCTAAATAATCTGTTAGCTTTACAGCGGATTGACTAAGTTTTATAATTCATAAGCGGATTTATGCTATTTTTATTTAAAATGCAGTACCGCTAATAACTATTTATCTATCAGTAAAAACGAAATAACGTATTTACGAGCAGCGCCGGATGTGGTCCGTCACAAAAAAGCGTCCCCCTCAGTCTCTTGGTGTGTGCTCTCTCTCTAGCAGTTAGCAGCCAGTGTGTTACTCTGGAGCCTTATTGCTTGTTTTCGAAGAGTCAGACGAAGACTTTTTAACATGGAGGGTGAACTTATGGATGTTTCTCAGGGCCTACGCGACGCGTCTGGATTTAAAAATAGAATTTTCGCCACATTAGCACTCTTCAAAATGGCGTCCGCGACGGCCAAAGAAGCCAGGATTTTACAACAAAACACGGTAAAACAATTATTTCTTTGCTGAGAAAAAATATATTTCATAGCTGACGTTATAGCACAAGTTTTTCTGAGCTTGAGAGTTTCACGAAATGGTCAAATCTGCTGGATTTAAAAAAAGTAGTTCACCATTAGGACTCTTCAAAATGGCGTCCGCAGGGCAGCAAACTTACATACTCAGGGAATCACAAGGAACTCAGGAGACAGAGGCAACAGGAGGAGACAATGCCAGGACAATGATAAACACAGAGATACAGACTTATTTTTGATTTGATGTTCATTCATTCATTTTAAAAGAACAATACAAAACAGTTTCATCAGATACAAGGATGAATAGACTTTTAGCTGAATGGATGGATGGATAGACAGTTAGCTGGATGGCTGATCTTTAACAAGTTCTAAAATCATTAAAATTTAACCTCAGCTTGTGCCTCTGACCCAACAGAACCTCCTTCAGCAGCAGAACCCTCTGTGGTTCTCTGCAGGACTTCATCAGTCTCTCTCCTGGTTCTGGAGGAGTTCTGACCCACTTTCCATTGTTGCTTCAGTTCTTTGAGGTTTCTGCTCAGCTCTCTGAAGGTTTCAGGTTCAGGTTCTGGACTCTGACTGGGCCGTTGATTTGATTTGATTTGATGTTTATTCATTCATTTTAAAAGAACAATACAAAACAGTTTCATCAGATACAAGAATACAAGTAGGATAAAATGAAAGGAGCAGAAAGAAGATGAAATCTTATTATATCTGCCCCTTATTTATTTCACAGTTTGTTCAACCAATGATAACCTTCAAACTACATCACAAAATGAATAACTCTACTTAATTTTTCTAACTGTAATACACAAACACACTAAGCTTCATCATATATAGTTTTTGAGCAAGTCCTTTAAGACCTTTTTCTTAAATGTATACATTGGGCAGCACGTTGGCACAACTGGTAGAGCTGCTGCCTCTCAGCGAGAAGGTTGCCGGTTCAAATCCCGGTCCGGGGCCTTTCTGGGTGGAGTTTGCATGTTCTCCCCGTGCATGCGTGGGTTTCCTCCGGGTACTCCGGTTTCCTCCCACAGACCAAAAAACATGCTTGTTAGGCTGATTGGTGACTCTAAATTGACCCTAGGTGTGAGTGTGAGAGTGGATGGTTGTTTGGTGTGAGTGAGACAGGTCCCTCTTGTAAATGAGTCCCCGTGACTCAACGAGGCTAGCCTGTATAAATAAAGGTTGAATGAATGAATGAATGAATTGATTTTGCATTTTTAACATCACTCTCCAGAACATTCCACAATCCAACTCCCTGAATTGAGGTAGACCGTCCCTTTAAGCTGGTTCTGAATTGTGGTTTGATGAATATCTGTCCCTTTAAGATTGTAATAACTTTGTCTAAATTTCTTTGGATATTTAAAGGTAATGTGTTATTATGAGCCCTATACATAACTGATAAAATACTATATTCTACCAATTCCTGGAATTTCAATAAATTTAGCTGAAGAAACAAGGTGTTTGATGGGTGACTGAAATGTTTTCTGGTGATTACTCTTACAGCTCTCTTTTGTAAAATAAAAACAGGCTTTGTAATTGTTTTGCACGCTTTTCCCCAAACCTCAATACAGTACAATAGATTAAATGTGGAACAATGATTGTGTTATACAACATATACAGAGCTTTATCAATTACAAAATCCCTGACTTTATATACAGGTACATGAACACACAGCATGACAATCACAAACACCTGGACAACAAAATGGAGGAGATAAGCAAGACAATTAACAGAGAGACCAGGGAGTGTAGGGATGGGGACCCATCACCTGAGAACAACATGCTTACAACTGTTATCTTGAAGTTCTAGGGTGTAGAGAGCCACAGAAACGGTTATGGTAGGCCGGATTTGGCCCACGGGCCTTGAGTTTGACACATGCGATCTAGTGGTACTAAAAGTAACAAAAGAAGAAAAAAAAAAACAGCCAAATATGTCTGCAGTTTAGCTAACAGACTTTGGAATGGGTACATTTTGTCCTTGTCAAACCTGTTGAAGAGAACCAAACTAAATACTCTGAAACTCAAACAACTTACTGTATAACAGTTCATGCACCGCTAGTTGGCAGTGTAGTGCAAATATTGCATAACTTGCTGCTACCAATTGTTGAATTTAATTAGCGGATTAGAATTAGCTTCCCCTAATTTTCATAAGACATTAGTGCTTTTGAAATTGCGGACCTAAATAAATTAATTAGTGCTTTAGAAATAGCGGAACTAATTTTTGGATTAGCGTTGCCCACCACTGGGAATTGCGCCCCCGCGCGATTACCTGAAGGAATACATTCACGCCTTTTACGACAGGGGGCGTCATCCCGCGCCAGAGGTACCGCCTTTCAGGTACTTAAGCGACTGACGCCCCTCCAACTGTCTCCAAAATTGCACTTCACCGAGCTTTCAGCATTGAAAAGGGCCAGCTATGTTGCACCTCGTTCCCTTCCTTCAGGGAACATGAGTTATGGTGCATAACTTTCAGTTCCCTTTCAGTTCGGTCTCTCGGTGCAACATACTTGCTATGGGAACGTAATTCATTCACGCCCTTGAAATGCTCAGTAAAATGCCTGTTAGTGTGAACGTCTGCCCTTGACCAGAAGGCATCTCAAAGCTACTTTCTATTGTGTATTAGAAAGAACAGCCTGAGTGACATCACACGCAGTAACATCCAAACTGTAGTACTTTGCAAAAGTGTTTAAAGAGCTCCAGTTCGCAGCAGCACAAATGTCTGCAACTGGCACGCCCTTGAACAATGACCAGGAAGTGGCCAAGCCCCTGGTTGAGTGAGCATGCACTCCAGGGGGCACTTGTTGACCTTTGCTACCGTATGCCCTTTTAATGGCCTCCGTCACCCAATGTGAGAGGCGCTGTCTTGATAAGGCCTTTCCTGTAGCAGATGCGGCAAAGCAGACGAACAGTTGGTTTGTTTCCCTCCATTCGGCTGTTCTCTGTATGTAAGTGCGTAAAGCTCTCACAGGATAGAGAGCCTTTAGTCTCTCCTGTTCCTGAGTAAGGACAGGGGCAGGTGGGAAAGAGGAGAGGTCAAAGTCTAGACTCCTATGGTTCAGAGTCAAGACCTTGGGAGTATAAACAGGATTAGGCCTTAAGTTGACCTTTGACCCGTCAGGGGCGAATATGGTACATAACGGATGTACAGATAGAGCGTGGAGGTCACCCACGCGTTTCGCCGAGCAAAGAGCCAGGAGAAGAGCAGTTTTATAAGATAGAAGATCTGTCTTAATCTCGCTCAGAGGCTCAAATGTCGGGTCGCAAAGAGCCCCCAAGACCAGGCCAAGATCCCAACCGGGGGTCAAGGTCCTGCTGGGTGGCTTGGTTCGAAGCACACCTTTCATATATCTCATTATGATTGGATGTGCTCCAGGAGTCCTGTGTCCCCATAGCTGCAAGGAACACTTTAATCGTTGAATAAGAACGACCCTTTTCCAGTAAATCCTGAAGGAAAGTTAGTAGTTGAGCCAGGTTGCAAGCATAAGAAATGATATTTCTTTCTGAGCACCAGGTTTCGAAGATGCGCCACTTTTGTGCGTATAGAGACTGTTGGCCCGGCACGAGCATTTTGTATGGTTTTCACCACGTTCTCTGGTAGGCCCGAAGCCATCAGCCTGTCCTTTTCAGCTAACAGGCTGGAATTAATTCCAGATCCTGGCCTAAACAGCTGGACTGCGACTTCCTTTGTGAGTCTTTGATGGTCAAACAGGTTGGGGAGTGGGCCTCCACGTTGATGTGTTAACAGACTGCCCTGATCGAGTCTCCTCGAAGACAGATGGAGTCTATTAATTTTATTAAATTGAGTCAGAACAGGAAAGCTACTATTTCCCTCCAAAATAGGATTTATTGGATTGAGGGGTTGCTGCTTCTGTCAACGAGCAGATCTCCTGATTCCAATTGTTGTCCCACCCAGTGGGATACTGTTGTGTGCGAGCAAGTTTGATGCAGCTATGTGAGGAAAGTCACGTGCTGCTCTTTTACCGCTCAAGCGTTACGTGTCCTTCATGAATAATAAAGGAGCAGCA